>SNVD02002795.1:0-102362 GCA_013180625.2 Boswellia sacra | reverse complement strand
GAGGCAAATCCTGGTTACAGCTTCAACTGAAGGGGAGTTAAGTGACAAATTACAAGCATTCGTCTATTCGCCTGATCCAACAATATCTCGGATAGATTGGTTTGGAGAAGGCAATAAGAGGCATAAACTGGATTTAAAGCTCCATCTGTAATCTCTATCTGCTGGTTTGCTTTATTTTCGTTTGCTTTCTCTTCATTGTGTTTATTTGAGTTTTTTTTTATGTCATTTCTTTTGAGTTTTTCAGGTTGTTTCTTTCACCCCAGGTAATATTTTCTAATCTTGGCTTTTAGAGTGGTGGCTTAAAAGTTCAAGTTCTCTTGAAACGCATTCTGGAGTTCTTTAATCCATAATGGCTGAATAAGGAGGCTAACTTCTAAACTTTTTAGACCCATTCTAACTTAATTGTTTTTGTTTGCTGACTTGTTGGACTTTGTTATTTTATGAGTAAGTTTAGTTTTGTAATTTAGAGTTGTTATGTGTTTTTGTCTTTATCAGTTTCGATTCAAAAAAAAAATTTTTTTTTGTGGAAAAACCTGAGAATGACAGAATATGGGGTTTCTTTAACCCTTGAAACGCATTCTCTCTAAATAAATATGTAGTTTCTTTATTTCATGTTGTTTGAAGTGTCTTGTTTCTTGTTTTGTTCTTTCATAATAAAGGTATATAGGCTGGAAACCTTAAGTCTGCGGGCTACTGGTCCTAAGGATTGTTGAAATATACATTCTTGACTCAGGTGTAACAACGCCACGTACCTCTTTTCTTGCATTTTGTGGGTCGATGATAAGATAATGATTGAATTAATAATAATTCTTGGAAAATGATAAATGATGCATGGATCTGTGTGCTTGAAATGTTTATTGGTTTTCGCTTTGCCTTTGATTCATTCCGCAACATTGAGCACTGAGCTATTATCACTGAGTTATTTGTTCACTTAGAGAATGTTTATGTACTTTAAATGTTTCTTCAGATTTCAATGAATTCTAGAACTTGTTTGATGGTCACTCGAGGCGAAATCCTAGACTATGCAACATTAGGGAAATGATTTAGGCCATCTTTGGACCGTTTGAGCCTTAATAGCCAACCTTGACTGAAATTGATCCCTAGTTACCCCTTTGAGCCTTTGTAAGCCTTTTTTCTTTGTTAACTCACTAAAAGATTTCCTAACCTCAAATGAATTTATTCCAAACAGTTTATCCCTTACCTATGAGCATGTAGATCATTCACAATTAAATTTTGAGCTATGTTCTGGTTTTGGGGAGTTAGAGGCGGTTGGGATGTGCCATGAGCAATGCAAGTGAGTTCTATTGTGCTTGTAAAAAAAAAAAAGAAAAAAAGAAAAAAAAGTCAATCTGTACTTATCGTCCACGTACTTACACATTGAGGACAATGTGTTGTTTAAGTGTGGGGGGAGGGGAAGTGTCAAAAAAAAAAACAAAAAGAAGAAAAAAAAGAGAAAAAAAGAAGAAGAATAAGAGATCTATACCCTTAAGTGTTCTTAAAAAGAATGAAACAACAAAGTGTGGGGGTGTAGTTTTCTTTTTTTTTCTGCAAAAAAAAAAAAAAAAAAGATTGAGTGTTCTAAATAAGTTTGGGGGAGTAACCTGGTGAATTGAAATGAAGTTGTGTTTTAGGGTTGAGCTCTACATAATCTTGAATGATTTATGTGTTTGTGGGTGATTTGAGTCAAATTATTATCCTTTATCATACCTTCACCCAAGCCAAACGTTACAAGCTTAATAAAGTCCTACGTGATCCTTGGTGTTGTGCATGTCTACATTAGTGGAGAGTGACTTGAAAAGCAGGCCTATGGAGTTCATTTATACACACATCTTCAATATTAAATATGATTCATTTTTTATGCATAAACTCATCCGGGTTACAAGTGATTAGGTGAGAATGGCTCTACACACACACACTTGAGGAATTGAATTGAAGCGAAACTAATCTTTGAGATAAAATTCTTGATCAAGTGCATTATTTTGAAGTTTTCCTTGGGTTATAATTAAGTACAATCTTTGAGGCCTATTTGCAAGTTGAAGCATTTGTTTGTTTTAATTTTTCTTTGATTCTGTTTCGGTTTAGTTTTGTTTCGTATCATTTTAGTTGCTCGAGGACTAGCAAAGTCTAAGTGTGGGGGAATTTGATAGGTGTCTATTTATGTATTACTTTTATATCAATTCGTCCATGTTTCTTTGCTATATTCCTTGGTATTTTTATGTTTTTTGTGTGGTTTTGATGTTTGTAGGAGTTTTGGAGCAACTTGCACAAAAATGGAGTAAAACCCTTCAGTTTCACCTCTGCTAGTCAGTGATCTTCTCGGATTTAATTGTATTGATATACAATGATCCCGATGACATGTTTTATACCGTTGGAAAGCTCTCGAAGTCTATTTTCTGGAGAAATTTACGGTTTATAAATCTATTCAGGGTACCAAAAGTTGTAATCAAAACAGTGTGAGATGTATAGAAATATAATTCCACAAGTCACTGTAGCATGTATAATACTGGGCACTGTAGCAATTCACTGTAGCAGAGTATTTAAACACATTTTAGGGTTTTATTTTGATAACTTGAAGAGGGGAGAACGTGGTGGAGGCTTCAGTTCTGGAATTCTTTCATCTCTTGGAGTTCTTGAAGGAGAAAGGAAGCTTGGAAAGAGGAAGAACTACAATCCAAAAGAGAATTACATCAAATTTGCTAAGTTTTTCCCTTCCCTTTCATTTTCTGGAATGTCTTCATGTTGTATTGTATTTACCACGTTCTTAAACATGTGTAACTGAATCTGAATTGGTTGAGGGTGATTTCAAAGCCCCTGATATGATTTTTGGTAGTTGATTGTGCAAGAAGTTATTATCCAATTCTCTAATTGAAGTTGCTTGTATTTTCCTATATCTAATACTTATGATTGCTTGCTGGATTGTATTTCGAATGGCCAACTGAATATAATCTGGTTGTTGTCTATTGCTAGACTAGAAATCTTGATCCGTAATTGTCTTGAATTTCTAATCCTTATTAGCAAAATTGTGATAAGATATTGCAATTGGAGAATACAACCTAAGTTAAATAATCCGAGCTTGTGTGTTTATTGCTTAGATCAAAATATCTTTCTTATCGTAATGCATCCATTGAATTAAATTTAGAGAGCTTTGTTTCTAAGTTGTTTAATAGATAGAGATTAAATAAAGAAGCCGCTGTTTTTATTTAACAACAAAGTAAGAAAGTTGGATAACAGAGCTTGTTTGTTATCTACGGGTTGAAATAATTTCAATGGTAAATAATTAGATGACGATTCTAGATTAATTCGCAAAATTTCCATATCTTTTGGTATAGAAGGATCCCCTAACCAATTTCTCTCATTGATTTTTCACTCAAATTAACTTTCTGTTTTGTTATTCTTCATTTGCATTCTTAGTTCATTTAGTTAATCATTCAACAAAACCTCCCTTATTTAATTTATTGTTGCTGGAAAATAACAAATTCAATTAGAATCAATTCTCGTGGGAACGATATCTTACTCATCACTTTATTACTTGTGCGACTAGTATATTTGCTAGTTTCAAACGCATCACTCGCAAAAATATTTTGATATGTTCATCCAATCATTCAATAAATATGATGAAATCAAATCAAATATCAAGATATATCACATAAATAGTTTAACCATAACGTAAACAAACCAAACATAACTCAATCATCATTCACATTGTTCAACATCATATAATCAAATAGTTAAACATTTGATCAGTTACATAATTCAGTGGCGTCCACAAAACTCAGTCATCTGATAAGTAAGCCGTAAAACTTGGCAAACAATCTGCAAGAATAAATTTGTAATCAAGATTATAATCATTAAGTAACATTATGTATTTTAAAACAAATTTGTAATCAAGGTTGGGCTGCTTTTGACCTATTTGGGCTAGGTGTGGGATGGTTTAAATGGGCTGTTATGTCATTTTTTGAGTTAGTGTGGGCTGGTAGGCTTTCTTGGCAAAATGTAGGCTGGTTGGGCTACTTTTGACCTGTTTGGGCTAGGTGTGGGATGGTTTAAATGGGCTGTTATGTCATTTTTTGAGTAAGTGTGGGCTGGTAGGCCTTCTTGGCAAAGTGTGGACTGGTAGGCTTTCTTGGCAAAGTGTGGGCTGGTTGGGCTGCTTTTGACCTGTTTGGGCTAGGTGTGGGATGGTTTAAATGGGCTATTATGTCATTTTTTGAGTAAGTGTAGGCTGGTAGGGCCTTCTTGGTGAAGTGTGGGCTGGTAGGGCCTTCTTGGTGAAGTGTGGGCTGGTTGGGCTGCTTTTGACCTGTTTGGGCTAGGTGTGGGATGGTTTAAATGGGCTGTTATGTCCTTTTTTGAGTAAGTGTGGGCTGGTAGGGCCTTCTTGGCAAAGTGTGGGCTGGTTGGGCTACTTTTGACCTGTTTGGGCTAGGTGAGATGTTTTAAATGGGTTGTTATGTCATTTTTTAAGTAAGTGTGGGCTGGTAGGGCCTTCTTGGTAAAGTGTGGGCTGGTTGGGCTGCTTTTGACCTATTTGGGCTAGGTGTGGGATGATTTAAATGGGTTGTTATGTCATTTTTTGAGTAGGTGTGGCCTGGTATAGGCCTTCTTGGCAAAGTGTGGGCTGGTTGGGCTGCTTTTGATCTGTTTGGGCTAGGTGTGGGATGATTTAAATAGGTTGTTATGTCATTTTTTGAGTAAGTGTGGGCTGGTAGGGCCTTCTTGGCAAAGTGGGGGTTGGTTGGGCTGCGTTTGACCTGTTTGGGCTAGGTGTGGGATGGTTTAAATGGGCTATTATATCTTTTTTTGAGTAAGTGTGGGAGGGTTTAAATGGTCTTCTTCTGCCTCTCTTTTGTTCACTGACTACCACTACAGAATCTACTTTTACTACCTTATTCCACAAAGACATTATCCACTTCTCTTTTTTGGTAATCTTCTCTTGTTAACCGAATTTAATTTAAATTGAAGGCTACACTCAATAACTTCTTCGACTGGTAAATCATACACTTTTACTGCTATACTCTTACCTTGTTCAAGTATTTCCAAGCTAAAGTCTACTTTAATATTCTCTTACAATAAAAAAAATATAATCACTTTTTACTTTTACAAAACAGAAAAATTTGTATCTAACAGTTAACAAAAAATTAATGGCAGTAAATATTTCAAACAGTAACAAGGTTCAAACAAATTTGCAAAAAAAATCACCATGCAGTAAATTAATAATAATCAGACTACTTCAATTTTGATTTAAAGCAAAGCAGAACAACAATTTACCACAAATGAGGTTGTTGAGGATGCTAGAAATCAGGCTTGATAGTAATTTGCAGATAAAATAATTAAGCAGTAAATTAATAATAATCTATAGATTAAATTAAATTAAGTAGGCTCACTGTTTATTTATCTTAATAAATAAATAAACAGCAATATTTGTAAGTCTACAATAATTTAGTAATAAATTAAACATCAATAAGAGCATGAGATGCATTATGGGGTTGATGCATCAAAAATGGGGTTTATTTATTTATCAAAAACGATAACTACCATAAGCAGCATTTACATATTTTGCCAACTGGTTAATATTTGCCATATCTCTTCAATAACACATGGCAAAGGCACATGCTGTTAGTTAGCAGCCTATAATTTTAGTTCATCAAACACATCACATCAAGACTCGAATATTGGGTCTGTCCATGGAGTTAACCTTTTAGAGTTTGTTGAACAATCCTTTAAAGTTCAAGTTCAACTACCCTAAATTGTAAAACCGTGAAGCCTCTACAACTGCAGAATTTTTCTGGGAATAGACATTCCTATATACTGCAAATTTTAGAGTTTAGCATTTAACATATTTTGAACTAATTATTCTGACACTAAGGAAAGAAAAATATAGAAACAATTATAAGAGAGACTGACTCTTGCGTATGGGGAAGTTGTATGTATTAAACTTGTTTAAGGGAAAAGCTCTGAAATGCGACTTATGATTTTAGCACAAACACCACAATGTCACATCGAAAATGATAGAGAAATAGTCATTACCAACATCAGCCTGGGCCCGAAATTGAAACAAATTAAACAAACTGGCATTTCATCATCCATGAACAATTATTAGATCAAATGAAGATGGGGTGCCATATAAAAAATTATAGCTAGTCCCTAATGGTAGTGTAGCTCAATTTTCTATTGGGGGCCCGATGGGTGACTGGTTCATATGAATTAATAAATATGGCAGAACTGAAAATGCTTGATCAACTAAACAGATTCTTCACGTTTCTCAAGACAGATATTGTAGAAAATAATCACCCTTAATCTCTATTCTAATCACCATAAGAGACCAACGCTATGAGCATTGCAGCTAGCAAGCTAGATTTATAGTTTTTAGATCAATTAAATCTGTAAAAAGTGATATCAACGTTGATGGCATAATATAGATGTGTTATAGCTAGATTCAATCAGAGAAATTGATTAAGAAGTGCACATATTGGAGAAACCATTAGTTCTCCTGTGATGTATTGCTAATTTCTATCATTTAAGCAGGTAAGTAATGTAAGATAGTGACTTCCTTTTTTAGAAACATGGAAATTTTGCTTATTTCAATTTCTAGTACATTTCCATTTATGGAGTGAGCATTTCATTTCTTGGTGCATATGTCTGCTCATGTATGAAGGAAGCAGGGTGTCCTAAATTCTTGACATGGAATTCACAAATGGTCATTATAGGACTATCACAACCACAATTCATAACAAGTCATTCATTTACTTCACAAACTTTTGGAATATATAAGCTTCTAAAATCATACGAGACTTACGAACAAACTAATAAATAGACTGACATTTGAAGCCACAAAACACAAGGTCATTATTAAAGCAAAGAACTTTCACTTACCTTTCCCACAAAAGTAATTTGACTTCTGTTTGAGGAGAGAATCAATTGCCTTGATTGTAGCAACAGAGCTAAACCCAACCTTAAAAAGTGAATCAAATGGTCAAATATAGATATGGTTACCAAATAAAAACTCATAACAAGAAATTGTTGGCAACCAAGCATGCAACTGATAATTTCATTTGCAAAAATTTTGTCAATCACATAGCTTCAATTTAATAAAAGCTAACATTGGCCAAAACAGAAAACAAAGATGAAACCTGCATAGACCACATAGTGCATTACCTGATTCAATCCTCCAACATATCTTGTCCTTTTTATCGGCGTAGTAAATAACAACTTTTCTTGTAGTGTAAGACAATTTCCTTCTCTGTTTGTGAAAAAGCTACTCAACCAAAAAATAGTTGGTGCTATATACAACAGGGCCAATCTACTTGTAAAAGTATACCATCTAAAATTGTTTAATTGGTTCATTATGTCAAAATGAGGGCTGAAACATGTTAAAATTTGAAAATTACCAAACGATTGAAGAAAATGCCAGTTCTAAGTACTAATAGTAATTGGTAAAGTGCACTAAGATTCAATAAAAGCAATAGTAGCAACAAATCAAATGATAAATGCTGCTAACAACTGAAATATCACTCAGAAAATGAGTACTGATAGTTATGAAAGAAGAACATTCAGTGGAATAGTCACAGCAGCTTGCACATGGAATCATATACTGCTTGCACATGGAATCATACACAGTTATGCAAGCCAACCAACCAATGATCATAAACCCACTCAAACATACAAACAAACAAAAATTATGACATCATTTAAACAAAAGCGAAAAAGGCGTTACAGTAAGTTAAACGTGAACCAAAAAAGGACAGATTCTTGTAAATGCTAAGCGCTTTCCCCAGGAAAAGGTAAAAGGTATAATTGAATCTTCCACAGTGGGTTGAATGATTCATTTACTATCTTATTTATCAGTTCATAACAATGGGGGAAAGGGGAATCAAAATTGAATTTGAAACGCTCACCACTACTGTCATTATTAATCACCACAGTGAGTTGAATCTTCCGCTGCTGTCACTAGCATCATAAACACCACCGTTTCAGAACTTCAGTGCAGCTTAAGAACCTTAGTCATCCAGAAATATCACAATGAATTCCAACAACATTGTGAACAAAAAAAAAAGTTTCTTAACAATTAAGCAATAAAAATTTTCTAACAAACAAAATAAAAGTAGATACCTACATAGCTTTAACTTTTTCTAAGTGAACTATTGGACTCTTCTCCTGACTTAATGAGGACAATGTTGGATGAACCTGAAAGGAAATTATCAACTTGATAGTAATTATAATCATGATATTTGATTTCTTCATCATATTAAAAAGTTATTCCTATTTCATTAAACATGCAACATTGTATTCCTCAAATATTAGCTTAAAGAACGGAGAAAAAAAAACAAGTCATGAACAGGTGACAAGCAGGGTTCAGTTATTATAAGAGACTACTTAAAGTGTCTCAGTTTAAAAGATCTGAAGTAAACTAAACATATAACTAATTTATACAATGAAATACCACCTAAAACCATCAAAAAATAATGACTCATACATGCATACTTTGAAAGATACAACTTCAATCATGCACTCATCTTTCTGACAACCGGCTTTGACTACAGAATCAATCAAAATCAAAATTAGCATATCAGGGACTCACATTTTCGCTATTTCTTACATGAATTGCTTACATTCTATTCCAACAACCGCAACACAAAAGACTATAGAGAGGTAGAAACCAATAATCCTATTGCTACAACCAAACAGTCTGCTCCTCTTACTGATGCAAGTTCATCATCTTTTAACGTTGAAAACATATGCAGTTAAACATCCATAGAACACAAAGCATTCTACAGCCAATTTTTTGAAACAAGACAACTGAACATAGTGCAAAAACTAAAACAAGTAGAGGCTTGGTTTCTATAAGAGTAAAAATTAGCCGGACTTGAACTATTTACAGAGCAAATAAAAGCAGGAAATCGAGATGGATGAGACAAGACAAAGGGGAAATTGACAAGTGGGAAGATAAAATCGGTAGAGAAATTTTTAGCGGGTAAAAGGTAAACCTTACCTTCTGTTATCACTGGATTGATGAGTAGAGAAGAAGAAGACGCAAGCAAGCATTGACGAGCTATAGCTACAAGGCAGACAAGAGAAAGGGAGATCTTGACACAACCGGTAGGATCGATTGCGACCGCCAGAATCGATTGTGAAGCAACGAGAACTGCCAAAATCGATTGTGAACCAACGAGAATCGTCAGAATCGATTTCGAAGGAAGGAGAATCGATTAGAAGCAAGGGCAAAATGTGAGATGATGCGAGCAAATGATAGGCAGACTCGATTGCGGGATGTAATGGGGGAGGATTGAGAGAAAATGTGAGAGGGAAATTGAGAGAATAGGCGGGATTAGGGCAAATTGATTTGGGATATTTCGGCCATTTATACGGCGGTTTTGGAACCGCCGTAAATAGCTTGGCGTATAAGTTTTTGAGGCGGTTTTCAAAACCACCATAAATAGCTTCGCGTATAAGTTTTTGAGGCGATTTTTAAAAACGGCAGTAAAAGGCCGCCGTATATAGGCCTTTTTCTTCTAGTGTGATTTTTTAAATTAAAAAAACTTGCTTTTACCTAACATCAAGACAAAAAACAAGGATTTCATTAAAAGTAATCCACATAAAATTCTCAATCAGGTACATATCTTAACTTCAGACTTAAAGTCTAAACTTCCTTTCTAAATGGCAATTAAATTTTGTAAATTAAAATATGCTATTTAATTGTACATGTCTTAGAGTAGAAAGAGAGATATGGACTTTAAGGCTATATGTAGTTTAAAGTCATAGAAGGGAGTAGATATCTACAATTATAGAAGTCTATGTACAATATTTAAGTATGCTTTTGTTAATATTACTATAATTAAGGATCCCTTGATTATTGTGAATTGATTGTAATTATCTTTGTGATTATCTCATTGGTTGTATTTTTCTATTTTGATTGTATTTCACATGTATAAATACACCTCTTCTACTATTGATACAAATATACAGAGAATATAATTCATTTTCAATTCTCTCTTCTTAGCTTATGTTTTCATGGTGTCGAAGCCACTAATAAGTTTTCATTCCACCTAGGTGTCTTTTCCAATGGTTTTTTGCTTTTCCACTTCAGTTTATTAACTAGTGGGTTTCAATCTACTGATTTCCCCCGATAGATTGCCTTTCCGTCTATTGGTTTCTCTTTTGCAGACGTTAGTTTCTTTTTCGTAGTTTGGTTCTTTTTTACAGTTCACTCATTCAAGCTGCCTACCAAGTCCAAGCCCAAGTGCAATTCACCCATCCAGCAGCCTGCCAAGTTCAAGCCCAAGTATAGGTCAACCGTTCCAAAAGCCCAAACAAGCCTAGCAACATCAACAAGCCTAGTCATCAGCCACTCGCCTAATTAGCAAGCCTAGTCAGCAAGTTGACTTTGACCATTAACAAACATTAATTTTCACTATTGACCAAAATTGAATTTGTTCGTTCACCAGAGTTGACTTTGATTGTTGACCAATGTTGACTTTGATCATTGATTTGGATCCAGGCTGTTTTTTTGTCGTGCTTCTTTGGTTCTTTTGATGGCTTAAACTCATTCTGATATTGCTCAACCTATTGCAATCTTTCTCCATGGTCCTTCTAACTACACTTATTGGGCTTAAGCAATGTGAAGTTTCTTAAAAAGTGGAAAACTTTGGTGTTATGCCATAAGAGAAATAACGAAAATTGCTGCCAAAGAAGTTTCTAAGACATCCTCAGCTTTTGAGGGTTATCTTGATAACCAGGATAGTAATAATCAGAAAATTATTATGTGGTTACAAATACCTTAATTCCTTCCATCAACATGTCATTTGGGTCTTGAGACAGCAAAAGAGGTTTAGGATTTCTTATCTACTTGTTATGCTGCTAGTAACCTAGCATAACAATTCCAACTTATCATTACCTTCTGTAACATGAAATAGGCCTTAGATCAGTCTGTCCATGAATTTTATTCTCAAATGAGTTTTCTTTGGAATTAACTTGCCTTGTTCTAACCTTGATGGCTTTGTGAAAAAGATGCAATTTTATTTGATGAATATCGTGATAAGTTAAGATTGAATCAATTTCCCATGGCTTTGAATGATGAACTTGAGAATGTTCGACCTTCCTTGCTTCATCGTAAGCCTCTTCCTACTTTATTTTGCTTCATTTTGCTTCAACTATTTCTATCACCTTAAATAGCACCACTTGCTTCATTGATTCTGCTTGCTCAAGTTATATGACATCTAATCCTTTAGATTTTTCCACTAAAGATCTTGTTATTAATATTCCCATAATTCACACTATTGATGGGTCCATACTTCACTAGGTCATGTTGGTTCCATTTATGCATCTAATCTTCATGTTCCAAATTCTTATCTTGTTCCAAAACTTTCTTTGAACTTCTTATCAATTGCTCAATTACGTGATTTAGGATATGATATTCATTTCTCTTCTACTGGTTATGTTATGCAAGATTCACAAACTCATCAGATAATTGGTACGGGTCATAAATTTGGTCTTCTTTTCACTCTCACAACTTCTTTCCCTTCAAAGTTGCTGCATCAATACAAGCAAGTGTCACAGATACTCCATTAAGTTTATGGCATTCTCGTTTAGGGCATGTGTCCTTATCTCATCTTCAACCTTTGATCTCTAATAGGTTATTAGGTTTAGTTTCTTTTAAGACGTTTGATTGTATGTCTTGTTAATTAGGAAAAAAAAACTATTTTTCCTTTTAATAAAACTACTTTTATTGCACTTTAGAACCATTTGATATCGTTCATTTTGATGTTTGGGCTCTATCACACACCCTTTCTATTATGGGAGGTGTGACGGGGCTTTCATCCTACTCCAAGTGATTGCAACCTCGACACTATTTTCCAAGCCATTTTAGAACTTGAAGGTACCATAAGACAAGTCAAAAAGACAAGTCTCAGAGATCAAAGAGTCACCACCTGGGAATAACTGCAGGAAAAGTTTGAGCGATGATAATCTGACCCCTTGCTTCTAGACCTAAACTGTCGTCACCCCTTCAGAATCAAGTGTAGGAAGTTATCTACGGATTGTCGATCTGCCCGAACGAAGTCTAATCTCTACTTAGGTCTATCGAGTTTAAGGTTTTAGTCCGTCAATTGTTATCTATCTTGATCCTAAATATGTTTTATGCATATAGGCCAATTTTATCTTGTGTATTACATATGATGTGAAACAATTTACATTCAATCACACAAAAGGAGGAATAAATGGAGTACAAGACTATTCAAAGACGGGGAAATAGGATGGGGATTACAACCAGTCAATCACAAATGCATAAAAATAAACGCAAGAAAGTAAAATTCAAATAGGAAATGACATTAAAACTTCTAATCTTCCATCAGGCTTAATAGGTCTTCCATTGGAAAATGGATTGTTCAACATGCAACGTGAATCCATCCACCCTCTAATTGCCCTCACGATCATGCCAACTTCATACCACAACTCACCATTCTAACTTCTAAGATGGGCTTCCTACCGCCAATTGTGGGTCTACCCTCCATCAACACAATCTAAATCCGAATTTTAAAATAGGTCCCTACCATCAATATGGTTCTATCTGATCATCTTCACAACTACATCTCTAAAAGTGGGTTCCCTACCATCAATGTGGCTCAAGCTAATCCAATCAACACAATATTCCTTCAAAAGTTACTTTAAATCATGGAATAATAGACTAAAATAAAACAAGCATGAAAATTAAAGGTAAAAAGAGAGAACGAAAATAAGATAAGTACAAAAATTAAGCAAGGAACAGTAAGCAAATGTCACTCATGGATCAAGTGGCATTGCTTTTTGTACGGTCAATATGAGAATTAAGACACTCATTTATGTGCTAAATGGTGTCCTTCATATTTAAGTGGACTGAAAATATGATGATTGCGTATAGTCTACGTGATGTCCAATGTATGAAAAATGGGACAAACACTCATAATTTGGGTGATATCAGAAATATAGAAGAAATAAACAACTATCCATGAATTGGATGGTGTTTATAACAAAAATGGGATAGCAACTCATGGTTTGAATGGCATCCTAAAGTGAAGGAAAATGGGACAACCATGATGTGGATGGCATCCATATTTTGAAAATAAGCGATAAAGGCAATGCGATAAATAAAAGACGATAATTAGAATGTGCAAAAAAATTAAAGTGTAACAAAGATAAAGACAATAATTAAAATGGGTATAAAATTAAAATGCGATAAAAATAAAAAGAATAATTAAAATATTAAGAATTAGTAGGAAACTAGGGGAAATGGAATTCAGAATCCCAGTTCGCCACCAATCAATATGGGTTTACCACCACTCATTCTACCAACCAAAACCTAAAAAAGAAAAAAATGCAATGCAAATAATGGGAGAACGAGTAATAACAATAAAAACGAGGGGAAATATGGTAATTTGACCTTAAGCTTTACCAAATACTATGAAATGGTGGTTTGTTGTTTGGAAAACACACTCGAAGTCTCCCAAAAACACTCCAAAAAAGGGATTTCTTGAACTTTTTTTTTTGTTGGAAATGGTTGGATTTGGGTATCTTAGGTGAGTTTACAAAGGAAATGCGAAGAAATAGGCTAAAAAGGGTTGAAGATGGCTACTATTTATGTAAAACATGAAAATTGAAAAGATTGAAAAGTTGTCTCAAAACAAAAAATCAAGCCCAAATATATAGAGAAAGGGGAAGGAGAGCGCGTGTGTCGCTATATGCGCACGTCTCTTCTCTTGTATTTCTTTCTGCCACTACTTGAATCTTTCAAGTGTTGGTGCAATTCTTCAGGCATAGTTGCGTGTGAAATTTCCTTCAAGCGTAGGCTTCTCTTTCAAGCATGGCCCAATTGTGCTTTAGGCGTGGGCTTTTGTTTTTTTGGCTTTTTTCATGTGTTGGGCTTTTTTTGTGTTATTGGGTTTTGTGTTTTAAGGATTTTTGTTAGATTTCAGTATCTTTTCCAAACCAACATTCCATTTTGACTAGTATTATGGTTATCGTCATTGGGCTTAAACTATAAGTAGAAATGTAATGCTTACAGGAGGTTTAGGATATTTTGTTTGTTTTTTTTTTTTTGATGATTTTTCACGTTTCAATTGGATATACTTATTTCATCGTCATTCAAAACTATTTGACATTCATAAAAAGTTCCCATATATAATTCAACTACATTTCTCTAAATCCATTAAGGTTTTTTGGTTTGACAATGCCTTAGAATATAAGATGGAAACTTTCACACTTTTCTTCAATAAAATGGGACTACTTCACAATATTCTTGTTCGAGAACCTTACAAAAAAATGGTAGAGTTGAGTGTAAACATAGACAAATCATAAACTCTATTTGAGCTATGCTTATTCCCACAAATATTCTTGAGTCTTTTTAGGGAGAAGCTACACAAATTGTAGTTTACACTATGAACCGTATTCCATCTTCAGTCTTTGCAAATCAATCTCCATATGAGCACCTATATGGCACTCCTTCAATATATAGTCATCTTACAACCTCATGAACGTAATAAGCTCCAACCTCTCTCTCGATTTTATTGTTTCTGAGGGCATGAAATTCAGCATAAAGGGTACAGATGTTATGATTTCATTTCAAAATGTCTTCGTATCTCTCGACGTGTGATGTTTTGGGAACATAAAATGTTATCAAGCTTGTCATCTTTTAATATGTCTCTAACTAGCATTCCTCCTCCATTGTTCACCTACCCTTCTCTAGATTTTTTTGTGTCTTATAATAATATTGATGCTCTAACTTTGGCTCTTCCAGATGATCGTGAGATGTTTGTAGATCCAACACTCCTTACTACTAGTGCTTCTTCTGAGCAACCTTGTTAATCTACTTGAGTACGTGAATTTCCTTCTCATTTAAAATATTTTCATTGATATTATGCTCTTGGTACCTTGCATGAACCTCGCTCTTTTCATGAGGCTTTGACTCATCTTTCTAGGTGGGAAGCTCTTAATGAAGAACTTCAAGCCCTTAGCAAAGCATATACATCGGACCTGGTTTGCTTACTGCCAAGAAAATCAATAGTGGGCTATAAATGGGCTTACAAGATCAAGACTAGTTCTAATGGCACTGTTAAGCAATGCAAGCTTGTCTTGCTCCTAAAGGCTTAATGCAAGAATATGGCATTGATTATAAGGAACATTAGCCCCAGTAGCACGTCTATCCATCGTTCACATTTTTATTACCTTGTCTGTTATACAACAATGGCCACTCTTTCAGATGGATGTCAAAAATGCATTTCTCAATGGTAATCTTGGTGAAGAAGTATTTATGCAACCTTCTCTTAGATATGGCCTTCCACCAAAAAAAGTGTAAAGGGCTTAAACAGACTCCTTGTGCATGGTTCCCGAAGTTTAGCTTCGTTATGACAATTTTGAGTTTCCAATCAAGCAATCATGATTATGCATTGTTTCTTCATAAAATAGATCATGGCACTACAATTCTTCTATTATATGTCGATGATATCATCACCAAGGATGACCCTATTGGCATTCATTAGGTTAAAGTCTTTCTTACCAAGTAGTTCGAGATGAAAGATCTTGGTTCTCTGAGCTATTTTCTTAGTCTTGAAGTATCTTCCACCTCTGATAGCTATTACCTTAGTCAAGCCAAGTATGCAAATAAGCTTCTTACTACAGTTGGTTTTACAGACAACAAGAATGCGGAAACTCATGTTGACCTAACAAATCAAATTTCATCATGTGTTGTCATCTCATCATCAATATCCTTCTTGATTTTTCATTGTCCTACTCAGCTGTCTCAATTAATAATTGTAAGTAAAATCTCATATCTCTTCAATGTTATTCTCTCTCTTAATTAAGATTCCAAGATTGGTTGCCAAAGAAAAGTGTTAATAGATAAGAAACTTAAAAAAATCCATGGCAGATTGAAACTGCTTCTTATGATTCATGTTGAAAAGAACTTTTCATTATGATTTTGGCAGTAATATTTTTAAGTTCGAATTAAAACAAATTCACTTTAAATTACTCTTTGTTGATTCAACTAGAAGAATAAATAGTCATTATCTGATTCAATTTTAATTTGGGTGCAAATCTAAGTTTAAAGGAGTGATCGCACTTTTTTTTTTGTCTAAGTTTAAGTCTGAATTTCACTTATTCTTGGACTTCAAATATTTTTAAAGTGTTTTTTTTTAACTTGAGACTTATTCTAAGACAATTTTGTCTTAATGAAAAAAGCTAAATATTTTAGCTTTTATTTAAATGCCAATTTTTGAATGGTTTATATCATCCATAATTCTCAAAACTATCATATCTAATTCATCTATTATCTTTACATGTGACTTCTATAAAAACAATACATATTTAAATAAATACATATATAATTATAATACAAAGTATTATTTTAATAAATTAAAAAAATAATAAAATTTTAAATATTTAAATACTTTAATATTGATTTTTCAAAAAATTAATTTACAAATATTTTTAATTTGTCAAAAAAAAGTGAAACTAACATCAAATACTGATATATGTGTAAAAATATTAATTTCAGACATTTTAATTCAAATATTGAAATAAAAAAATAAACATATCATTCAGATTTATATATTCAAACATATTAAAACTTTAATTTAATTCAAACCAATTTAGATTTCAGAGAAAAAATAAACGAACAAACGCCCCCTAAGACTTCACAATCAATCTGAGTTTCTCTACCAAGTAGGTAGATATCATATTTGAAGGCCGTGATCAACAATACAGTTTTATGAACGAGTGAAATTGCAACAGTGTTTCAGAAAAGAATGAATTTGGGTGGCTGGCGACTAGCAATGATCAACTACCAATCAAATAGTGATAATAGTCCCCAAGAAAAAAAGATATTGAGAAATATGTTTTAAAGGCAAAAGAAAAAAACAAGGCACAGAACAATTATGATGAAAGTAGAGATTTATTTTAATTGCCAACTAGATATTATGCGTCTTATTTTTATTGGATGGGCTTACCACGTCAACAAGATGAGATGATATTATTTCACCTAAGTATCTGTGATCATAATATATATATAATATGCATGAATAAATTAGATTTGTAATATTTTAAAGAAAGCGGTGTAGGCTGCACCTCTACCTTTTTTTAGATTTTATCTAATAGTATGTTTATGATAAAATTTTATTATACACTTGTATTTAAGAAATCAATAAATGCTATATCTAGAAAGTCAGTAAATTGAGAGAAATTATATCATGGCAAGTGATGGGCCTATTAGCAAGCAGGATGATGCATTTTATAACTTCTTTACAAAGGAACTTAATACAGAGCCTAACTCTAACGTCATAGAGATGATTAAAGTGGCAAAGCCCACATTCAACATAGCATAGTGCTCAGTAGTGGCCTAACTATGATACACCAATGAGACCCATAATACACAATCATGACGGGAATAAATTATCAAAAATATGTTCGCGCATTATAATAAAAAACCAAAAGAAATAGTAAGAGAGTATTGAAAATATAGGTGGAAATCCACCACTTGAAACTTGTATTTGTGTTCGCATTTTTGTTTTCTTAATTTTATTGGTCTAGCTTTAGGCAAATTGTGGTTGGTACATGTATCGGTGATTCCCATCGGTTCAACGATTGGCAAAATTCCTTGGATTGCTTTGGACGGTGATTCACGGCTCTGAATAGCTCCCTCGTGTATTAGATTTGTAACATACATGCCCCTAAGTAATGAAAGCTTCTCTCTCTCACGATTTCTCCTTTGCTCTAGTCAATTTATCTTCTCTTTTCCACATTTTCACGGCCCCACTCGATCTCTTCTCTATTATTATCTTTCTATTTTATAAACTCTACTCAATTAAACTTTTTAAACTTATTCTTTAACAGTAACATTATAGACTTTATTATATATATCCACATGATTGAGCGAAAACAGTGTAAAAAAGGAACTGCGCTGAATTCATCTAAGGACTGGATATAGTATTTATGATAAAATATGTATTAATTATATAAACAGTCATAAACTAATATCTCAATAAACAAAGAATATCTCGGCCTAATATGTATCTCAAATTTTTATCTGATATTGATACCTCAAATGGTGCGTATTAATAAGTAATTGTTAATTAAATTAGATATATAATGTAATGACATAATCAATGACGTGATATCCTTTAATTGATAACGCACCATTTAAGATAAAAATAGGAAATGTTTAGGATTGTTTAGTATAAAAATCTCACGAGAATATAGAATCCATAGAGGTCCTCCTTAGGAACCTCTGTGTGAGCAAAGCTTCGATTATTCTATATATATATATATATATATATATATATTAATCTCCGGAAGCAAAAGTTGGTTTAATTACCTTATTATTATGTTTTAGAAAAATTTGGAGCCGTAGGCCATGTATTCAATGATTATAATAGAACATGCTTCAATATTATAATATGTAAATCAATAATACTAAACTTACAATTTATATATAATTTAAACTCTATAAACTGATATAGTAGTTTATATAACTTATCTCATTCTTTTTTTATTTTTTTTTTCTTTGGTGAGTTTTTATCATATAAACTAACTACTATCAGATTGTAAAATTTAATTTATATTTAGATTGTAAATCTAAGACTGCTATATATTAACACATTGATTAAGTTGATTAAAAGAAGCAGCCAAACTTTTAAACAATAGTTAGGACGGTTGAAATTTAATAAGTATATTTTGGATTTATCCAATCTCAAATTTATTTTTAGATAAAAAAGGTTGACTCTATCGTCCAAATAGATAAGGATAACCTCCCCATCTCATTTCTACCTTATCTTTTTATAAGGTTATCATTGAAATTTAGAGAAAATATATTAATAAAGAAATTAAGATAGTAAGTACACACTTCAATCATCATTAATATTAAAGTCCATGTATTCACAAACTGAGCTTAGATTGAGGAGAGGACTCTTTATTACAAGGAAAAACAACGGAATGAGTACTTATAAAGGCAATTAACATGAATTACGGGATGAGTACTTATAAAGGTAATTAACATGAATTAAGGAGAATAGTATTTATCACAAAATTTATAAAGATATGGTCAAGGTAAGGATGGTAATTTGGGTCACGATACGCGAACATGATATGAATATGACACGAACACAATACACGATTAATAAATGGGTCGGATTCGTGTTGAGGGGGTTTAACACGCTAATCTATTTAATGATACGAATAGTTAAACATATTTTGTCTATCCTTAATATGTAAGCTCATTTAGTGATATAAATTATTATCTACTTACAACATATATATTATAAAACTGAAAATTTTATATTATAAAATAAATTAATTTACAAAATAATAAATTATAATGATTTTAATAATATTTTATACTAATAATGGTTTATATTATAAAAATAATTTTAATTGATATAAATATATAGAATATAATATATTATGCATAACTAGGTTAAATAATTAAGTAAATTATATAAATTAAATATGACACGATTACAACACGTTGGTAATATGTTTAATAATCGTGTCGGATCTGTGCTTTATATCTTGACACGAATAATTAAATGGATGACACGACACGACATGACACGAATTACCACCCTCAGGTCAAGGTTAATATACTATCAGTCACCTACGATAATGCCAAATATGACTTTCTAACGGCTAACAATTCACATTAACTTCCCAAATGACTGCTTCGAGACGATTCACATCAACTTCCCAAATGACTTTTTGGCACATATAGGAATTTGTTACCATATAAAAAGATGATAAAATTAAGGATATAGAAACTGAGATTTTATGATCTAAAATTGAGTCTTCAATCTGATCAGCATTGGTATATTTTTGGTGCATAAGAGGTCATAAGAATTCATCCCTTTATTTATAGCTTTATATGGTTAGGATAATTGTCAACTAATAGTTAAGAAACTGTGTGCATGAATACCGTCCTTGTGGCATAAGTGGAATTTTCAAGCATGTAGATTAATAAGTAATTAATTAATCACATTAAAACTATTTGCAATAAATGAACACATCTGGCTTTCATTGCGGCGATATGCGGACATCAATTATGACTTTTGACGAACTAATCTGGATGCCAAATTTTTCTTACTTTCTTTGTTTAAAGAGATCGTCAGTATCCGAAAGATATTAAAGACATTTATGACCTTCATATTATCTTAATTTATATTTTAGATCAATATTTCATATCAGTTACTAAGTCGAACAGTTTAATTATCTTCATACAAAAAATTAAGATGTCAGTAGTCCTTAATTATGCCAATTAGATAGGGTTGGCAATGGGGCGGAGCGAGTCCGGGGACAGCTAATACACAGGCCCACCCCGCTCATTTATATTTTATCCTGTCTCGTCCCGCCCCGACCCGCCCCGCCTCGTCCCATTGCCCCTTAAAGGGGCAAGACGGGACGGGACAAAATATAAATGAGAGGATCCAGACCCGCCTCGTCCTTATAAAATTCTATAACCACCCCAATCTATTGACAAGTATATAATTAAGCCCATTTTTTAATAAGTTTGAAGACAATATATATTCAAACTAAAATCATACATACACGCACAAGTAGGGATGTCAATTCATTTGCCATTTGCTTCAACTTGCAAATACAAGGCCGTTATAGTTAAATA
This sequence comes from Boswellia sacra, assembly GCA_013180625.2. NCBI lineage: Eukaryota > Viridiplantae > Streptophyta > Magnoliopsida > Sapindales > Burseraceae > Boswellia > Boswellia sacra. The sequence continues at coordinate 81,733 of SNVD02002795.1, read as the reverse complement.
TGATGCAAAAAGGCAAAAAAACAAAGCTAAAACAAGCAACATACCAAAACGCTCGACATAACTCGACAAAACTCGACGCGCTTGATAGAGCTCGACCCGATTCGATATGTAAGTGTCGAGTGTCGGATGCATCATCCGACACTCGATGTCTTCGAAAATAGACTGATATCGAGTGTCGATTGTGAATCTCGACACGACTTGACATGTAAGTGTCGAATTCGAAAATAGACTGATATCGAATGTCAGTTGTGAATCTCGATACGACTCGACATGTAAGTGTCGAGTGTCGAATAACTTGATAGAGCTCGACACGACTCGACATGCAAGTATCGAGTGTTGGATGATGCATCCGACACTCGATGTCTTCGAAAATAGACTGGTATAGAGTGTCGTTTGTGAATCTCGACACAAACTCGATATGTAAGTGTCGAGCGTTTTGGCAGGTTGCTTGTTTTAGCTTTATTTTTTTTGCCTTTTTGCATCATATTTAACTATAATAGCCTTGTATAGCACGGGTAATTTTGAGATCCCTAGATTGGTAAGTTTTATTATCGTGAGTTGTTTACCTTGATGTTTTTATTATTGTTGTCGCTATGTACTTGTTGATTTTGTTTGTTGGTGACTTAGTATTGTTTGTTGAATATAGTTTACTTGGAACTTTTAGATTTTGAATGGAATGATGATTTTTTAGTAGTTGATTCTTGTGCCAGTAACCAACACAGTAACAAGTAAATAAAAATAATGTCAACACTTTAACGAAACCAAACTAACAAGTTGATAGCACACAAGATCTACTTCCTACATGTAACACTCCAACGAAACAACCTCACAAAGATGTTATTGAACATCCTTCTTCATTATCCAATGTTTCCTCTCCAACCATCTCTTATTAAGGAATTATACCTAGAAACATATAATAACCAAATTAATAACTAAATATGGAAATTCAATAAAAGTAATAATAATCAATAAAATAAACGTAGTATATTGAAATGAGGAATCAGGAATTATATGGCTTAGTAGATGTAATTTTGTTTAGTTGGTCTAGTAAAATTACATGATATTATAAAATATTATAATTTATCATAATCACCCCTAAAAATTACTTGTAAGTTCAAATATTTTATTTTTTTTATTTACATCCTAATACTGTGTGGGACGAAGAGGTCAAATGGGGTTGGAAGGGGGACCCGAGCCCGAACCCGCCATGAACGGGTCAACACATTTAGAGACCCAAACTCGCCTTTAAATTCAAAATAAACGGGTCAAGACCCGTCCCTAAAACACAGGTCACATCGGTGCCCCGAACCCGACGGGTCATTTTGTCATTCCTATAATTAGGTCATGCCGTCCAACATGACTCCTACTTATGTTTATACCGGATTAGAAAGTTTGGCTAATTAAATATCTTTGGGCTACAACGATGAGCCAACTTGGCAGATGTTACACCTCTTCTTGGACGAATTTTGTCTCATATATGAAATAAAAGTTTCCAAATTCTTGAGTAAACGACAACGCGTTAAGTTGAATTAATTACTAGTGCTATAGTAGCAGAACTTAGTTTGGGCCTGGCGGGCCTAGGACCCAACAGGCCTTCGAGGCCCAAACAAATTTCCCCAAATTCTCTTTAATATAATATATTACATAAATAATATATATTTGATTTTACTATTCTCCAAAGATTTTATAAAACTACATTCAAGTAGGATATTTTGATCTTTCATATTGATGGGTTCACAACTTTTTTTGTTTTATTATATTTAATTCTCTATATATTCTTTAAATTGAAAAAAGTAATACTTCCTAATTAAATAAAAATTTATTGTATAAATAAATTTTCTAATAGAGTAATAATTACTATCATATATTAAATAATAAATAAATAGGATTCCTAACCAATGATTTCTTGTATCAAGAGGTTTCCTCCTATAGTATAGTAATTACCCTATAAAAAGAAATGGAGTACTTTTTTCGATACATAAAAAACGTCGTGTTCTTTTGTTGATACATTTGATACAATTATTATAATATTTTTAATATTAATAAAATTATTTTGTTTTTACTTTATGATTTTTTTATTGATATAATTTTTCTAGTTAATCTATATAAATTTTTTCCATAACTTGGCCCCCTAAAAATTATATCCTACGTCTGCCGCCATTGAGTGCTAGACTTACAAATTAAATACAATCCAAATTCTATAACTTGCTATGGCAATCTATATATCAAAAATTTACTGAAAAACTAAATGAGAAAAATTACATCTATAATAAAATTTTACCACTAAATTATCACATCAAGTTTTATTTGAATTATAAGTTAACATCACTGTTAATCAATTATCTACAATATCATATCACTGCGATGACAACATGGTTTACTATATAACTTCTTTTTGTCTCTTGCAAACATTAATTCTCTTTCTTGTTTCTTAATGGTTTTATCTATTTTTACATGATTGGTCTCAATCGCTCTCCTCCGGTTTTCGAGGAATTTATAAGTCTTGACTTTCTTCCTTTACTTATACTCATATCGAGTTCATGAGACAACGTCGATTAGTCAATATATATTTAGGAGATGATAAGTATGAAATTTTCTTGTATTTGCTACGGAAAATTCATACCATTACTCAATACAAATTAAAACTTGCACGTTAATACTTAGCGATCAAGTTACCAAGTTGAGACATTTGCTAAACTTCAAACAATTATTGTGCAAACAATATTGAATTTTCTTACATGATGGCATGCATTATTTGAGAAATGAAATTTGATCTGTTGGGACCATTTATAATAAATCTAAATAATAAAATCAAACAACAATAGTATCATGTAAATAATTATATAGAAAATTAAATAACATATATAAAGTAGGAGAGAGATGGGAAATGTAAGGCTTAGAACACTTGAAAGGCATGTTAAATGTATTATCCTAAAGTCAAAGAGTCCTCCCCTCATGCAAGTAATATCAGTACTCAAAGATAACAAGATACAATCTAATGCTCGTAGCCTATCTTCTCGATGAACACTATCACTTAAAAAAATAACCTGTCTCCATGTATCATAATTGCTCAAAAACAAAGAAAAAACTCAAGTATATCATTGTAATATTAGAATCATGAGACTCCTTTATATAATAGTCTCATAACTTAGGTATCTTATAAATCAAATCTCTTATAACTCCTAAGCCATAATGTTCTTAACAAAAATATGTATGTCAACTCATATTTTTATTATTTTTGTAACTTATGAAATTAATCTCAAATTAAATTTTGTAACTCATGATATAAATATTTGTTTTAAACCTTTTGTCTTTAACATGATATTCATCTTTAAATTGTTGAACAAACCAAGTTTCCAAATGTGATATTTGATCAAGTTGATTATATATATATATAACTATCTTGTACAATGAAACTCATACAACTTGACTTGATACCAAATTATTGGATAAATGGATTCCATTTTATTTGTTAAATTTTTAAATTTTTTTTTACTTTTACCCATTTAGTAAATTTGTGTAAGATTAGATCTTGTGAATTTGATTGTTTGGATAAGTTATATTATACCCTTAATTCCCAGCTTATTTTTTTTATAAAGCCAACTCTTATCGTACCGGAAATATTACTCCCTTGACTTTTGGGTGCATGACGATTGCCGAGTGAACTTCATAATTAATACCTTTATCAAATTAATATTATCAATTAAATCCTTTATCAAATTAATATTATCTGTGTCTACACACACACACACACACACACACACACAAAAAAAAAACAAAACCTGTTGGTGTCAACGTGTGACACTCTTGCATGTGCCATGCACATGATTATTCTGGCCAACTTGTAGATAAAAATATTGTGTTATATTATTTCTTATTTTACTGTTTCTAGAAGTATGATTTAGGAAGTACTTGATTCATAATGAATATCTCTTTAAATTAGGACATTATTCGATATATCCTAGTTAAATTAGGAGTATATTTATTTGTATCTTATTTTAATTAGAAATTACTTATATCATTTTCTAAGGTATTGTTCTTTATCCTAATTTGAGTTTGATTGAGATTTTACAGGATTTGAAGAAATTATAATCAGGCATTACATTATATATATATATATATATATATATATATATATATATATATATATATGCATTATGGCATTTCAAGAATTAAAAAGAGAGCTTCATCACAAATTGGAATGCTTCTTTGATTTTATTGTATGAGTGTTTTGTTAATGTATGAGAGGTCGTGATCGTGCATGAATTTTAATTAGGTTTGTCTAAGTTAGTATATACTTGAGAGAACTTGCGAGTTGAGTGTTTATGCATTTCAGTGTCAGATATTGTGGTTATACTTTACTTAACAGTGTGTTGTTAAGTTGTTAACGACAAAGAGTGGACAATGTCACTAGAGTTTAAGATCTTGACGGGATTTTGTTTTACAAAGATTAGGTCAGTGTGTGAGAGTGAGTCAGCATTGTAAACGATCTTAAAGATTGTACAAACAAGAACTTAGTGAATTGCAGCTTTAAAGTTGTCCATGAATGTAGGTTTTATAATCGAACCACGTAAAATCCTCATGTGCCATTTTACTTTACAGTTTACTGTTATATTGCACATAACTTCATACTTACAGATCTTACTATTGATATTAGAGCAGGTTCACTAACATATAAGTGAAGAAAGATTACGTTGATTTGGAGGAACATAGTTTATTTGTAATGAAGGATCAGGAATACAACCACCTATTCTTGATGATGGTAATTATTGATATTGGAAAGTAAGAAAGATTATGTATAGAAAATCTTTTAACGAGTGGGAATGAACAAGTGTGCTTAAAGGATGGACATCATCAACAAGATTGAATGCTTATGGCGATTCTGAATCTAAATCTGAGGAGGAATAGGCTGATGAAGGATATCAGCGTTCAAGCTAGAACTTAAAGGCTCTTAATGCAATTTTTGCTATTGTGGATTTAAACAACTTTGGACAAATTTCAAGGGGCAAAGTGGCTAAAGAAGCTTGGAACATTCTTGAGGTAAAGCATGAAGGTATTGCTTTTGTTAAACGATCTAAATTGATGAGATTAAATTCACAATTTGAGAATTTGATGATGCATGAAGATGAGTCGATTTTTTTTTATTTTTTATTCTAAATTATATCACATCAACAATTCTACATATATGCTTGGCAAGGCTTTTACTGATGCAGAAATTATTAGCAAAATAATTAGATCTGTCCCAGATAAATTTTAGCCTAAAATTTCAGCCATTAAGGAAGTTAAAAACATTGATGAGATGAGGTTGATGAACTGATTAGCATTCTCCAAAACTTTGAGATTAATCATAGTGCTAGGAAGCAAAAAGGAAAGAGCATTGCATTCAATGTTAAAACTAAAAAAATCTGATGATGAAAGTAATGATGAGCTTGATAAAACTGATTCTAAACAGATTGCTTTTCTAAAAAAAATTATGTCAAGTTCATGAAAAAGAATTTCAAGAAAAAGAATCAAGAAAAGTCAACAAACTCAAATGAAGATAAGTTCAAGAAATTCAGCACGGAGAATAACAAGAATAAATCAAAGCAACTTGACAAGAAATGACAAATTCAATGCTATGAGTATTCTGACTGTGGACATATTCAATTTCAATGTGTTAATCTCAAAAAGAAGAACAAAGGATTAACAGCTAATTAGAGTGATGACTCATAAACTAATTCAGAAGATCAAGAATGCATGAGTAATTTTGTTGCATTTACAGTATCTGCAGGTGATAAAGGAAAAGCTGTTATGTCCAGCACAATAGCAAAATACAGAACTGATGATGAACATTCAGATACAGAAGATGATCCAGAACACTAAAAAGAGCTGCAAGAAACTTATAATGCACTCTATGGTGAATGGCTGGGTCAGAAAGAAGAAATCAAATCTCTGAAGAAGGAGACTGAATTGTTAAAATGTGAAAAATCTTATGCAAAAAACTGCATCACTAAACTAGAGCTTGCTTTGATAGACAAAATAATACGTATTGAGAGAATTACAACAAAACTGACTCAGAGTAAAAGATGCGTTGATTAACTCAGAATTGGGTCAGCTAAACTTGATCAAGTCTTGAGTCTTGAAAGAAACAATTTCAACAAACATGGCTTGGGATATACAGAAGGTAATGTTGCATCATCATCGACAATAGTATTTGTAAAAGCTTCAACATCAGGTAAAAATTCTGAACCTAACTCAAAAAGGTCAAGTCCCAGTTCAAAAAGTAATGGAGCATTTGTTTCCCCTCTAAGCTCTTTCAAATCAAGTCATGAAAAGGTAAGGAAATTCATTCCTACATGTTATTTTGCAGTGTCAAAGGGCATATTAGACTAGGTGTTATAAATTATTGAATTTATTGCATAAAGGGTCGAAACAATTCAAGTTGTTACCAAAGACACAATTGTATTAGGTTAAGAAAGAGAAGACAGTCTGCAATGTTGCTTTTATTGCACTTAAACATTCTTCTAACGATTTGTTGTATTTTGACAGTGGTTATTCTAGGCACATGACTGGAAATAAACAGTTTTTGAAAGATTTTGAATCATGCAGGGAAGGAAATGTCACTTATAGTGATGGAGAAAAGAGTAAATTCATTCACAAAGGCACTTTGAATGTGAAAGGTCTAGCCGAATTCCAAAATGTCTTGCTGGTTGAAAGTTTGAAAGCTAATCTAATTAGTGTTAGTCAAATATGTGATGACAGGTATGTGGTTAATTTCACACAAAACAAATTCATGATTTTAGAAGGAAATAGATCTTCGAATAATTGTTATGTGATAAAAATTGCATTTCATACTAGGATCTCGGATTTAGAATTGTGGCATCAAAAATTAGGATTAGGGATGGCAATGGGGCGGGGCGGGTCCGGGGCGGCCGGTACCCAGCCCCACCCCGTTCAAATATTTTTTGCCCCGCCCCGCCCCATTGCCCCGTTGTGGGGCGGGGTAAAAAAATTTTGAACAAATTGGACCCGCCCCGCCCCGCCCTTAAATATTTATATTTTTGCAATTAACCCCCCATAATATTTATATTTTTTGCAATCAACCCCCTATAACATTTACACACTCAAATTTTTATCATATTATTTTACTTACTGTCAACCCTCTAATATATTCAAATGTGTTACAGTCACCCCTAATAATATCATTTAAGTCCCAATAGTTTATTTTTTATCACATATACCTTATACTGTGCGGGGCGGGGCGGGTCGAACGGGGCTAAGTGTTAGACCCGGACCCTGACCCGCCCCTACCGGGGCATGTTTCTTTTGCTCCAGACCCGCGCCAAAACAGTTTTGGGGCGGGTCTTGCCCCGCCCCATTTGTCCGGGGCAAACTGGGGCCCCGGACCCAGCGGGGCAAATTGCCACCCCTAATTAGGATACTTAAATTACAAAGACTTGGTTAAATTAACTAAGTTAAGTGCTATAAAAGGAGTTCCTAAACTTGATGACAAAATCAATGGAATTTATGGACCATATCAAATGGGAAAACAAATTAGAAGTGCACACAAATCAATCCCACATCTTAGCACATCCAAAATACTTGACTTGCTTCACATGGATCTTATGGGTCCCTTGCAAATTGAAAGCATTTCTGGTAAGAGATACATATTTGTTTGTGTGGTTAACTTCTCTAGATATACTTTGGTTGATTTTATTAAAGAAATATCTGACACTTTTGAAGCTTTCAGGAATTTTTGTGTTAAGATTGAAAATGAGCAAAACAGGAACATTGATAGGATAGTGAGGATAAGGAGTGATCATGGCAAAGAGTTTGAAAATATTAGCTATGCTGACTTTTGCAAATATCATAAGATTGAACATGAATTTTCAGCTCTCAAAACTCCTGAACAGAATGACATTGTGGAGAGAAAAAATAGAACTCTTCAAGAGATGGCTAGAGTGATGCTCAATAGCAAGAAGTTGACCAAAATGCTATGGGCTGAAGTAATAAGTACTGCTTGTTATATTTCAAATAGAGTTTTTCTAAGACTTGGCACTAACCAGACACCGTATGAAATTTTGAAAGGAAGAAAACCTAATTTGAAATATTTTCATGTTTTTGGATTCAAGTGTTACATCTTAAATGATAGAGAGCAGTTAGAAAAATTGGATCTAAAATGTAATGAAGGAGTTTTTGTGGGATATGCACAGAACAGCAAAGCTTTTTGAGTCTATAATCTTCAAACTGAGTCAATCATGAAATCTGTAAACGTAGTATTTGATGATCTGGATGATTATACAAAGTACTCACATGAAGAAAGCATAACTAACTTCACAAAAAATATAGAAAGATCAGTACCAGACAACAATAATAGTAGAAAGGATTTAGTTATGAAAGAGAAAACAATTGCTATTATGTTAGACACAATAACGCCATCTGACAACACAGATCTAAATAAAAACTTAATAAAAAATGAAGATGAAAGAAAAGATCCACCCATTTGGATATAGAAGGCACATCTAACCAGCTCAATCATTGGAACCCCAGATGGAATGATGAGAACTAGGAGCAAGGTAAGAAATCAGGTAAGATTTGCATGTTATGTTTCATTAGTTAAACCAAAAAATGTGAAAGAAGCTTTAAAAGAAAATGTTTGGATTCAAGCAACAAGATGAACTTAATCAATTTAAAAGAAATGAAGTATGGTAATTAGTTCATAGGCTAGAAAATGCAAATGTCATTGGAACTAAATGGATATTCAAAAATAAAACTGATGAAAGTGGTTAAGTAGTAAGAAATGAGGCTAGGCTAGTAGCACAAGGTTACACATAAGTAGAAGGCATAGACTTTGATGAACCTTTGCACTAGTAGCTAGACTTAAGTCAATCAGATTACTACTTGCAATTGCTTGTTTGTTTGATTTTAAATTATACCAAATGGATGTTAAAACAACATTTTTAAATGGCTATCTAAATGAAGAGGCTTTTGTTGAACAACATAAAGGAGTTGAAGATCCTAAACATCCTTATTTTGTATACAAATTGCATAAAGCTTTGTGTGAGTTGAAACAAGCTCCTAGAGTTTGGTATAAAAAATTGACAAACTTTTTGATCAAGAGAGGTTTTAGTAGAGGTAGTAATGATAAAATTTTGTTTATTAAACAAGCATCTGACCATTTTATTACTGCTCAAGTATATATAGATGACATTGTGTTTGGATCAACTAACAAAACCAAAACTGATGAGTTTGTTAAGTTGATACACGAAGAGTTTGAGATGAGCATGGTAGGAGAATTAAATTTCTTCCTTGGATTATAGTAGTTAAACAAATGAATGATGGGATATTCATATCTCAATCAAAATATGATAGAAATATTGTAAAGAAATTTGGACTTGAGAATGCAAAACCAATGAACACTTCTATCAATACTAACCTGAAACTTTCAGAAGACAATGCAGGAAAAGAGGTTGATGCAAGTTTATATAGAAGCATTGTTGGTAGATTGTTATACCTCATAGCAAATAGACCAGACTTATGTTTTAGTGTAGGACTTTGTGTAAGATTTCAAGCAAATCCCAAAGAATCAGATCTTGCTGCCGCTAAAAGAATCATCAGGTGTGTACTTGTAACCTATGATTATAGGATATGATTTTCTAAAGATACAAATGGTTATCTTGCGAGGTTCAGTGATGCTGACTGGGTAGGAAATGTGGATGACAGGAAAAGCACATTAGATGGATATTTTTATCTTGGCACTAACTTAGTTTCTTGGCACAACAAAAAGTAGAATTCCATCTCTTTGTCTACTGTTAAAGATAAATACATAGCAGCAGGAAATTGTTGCACACAACTACTTTGGATGAAGCAAATGCTAAGTGATTATGGTATGGAACAAAAATCTATAACTGTGTTTTGTGATAATACTAGAGCTATAAACATTTCCGAAAATCCAGTTTAGCATTCTTGAACAAAACACATTGACATAAGATACCATTTTATAAGGGAGCTTGTAGAGGTTAAGGTGATACACATTGAACATATCTCCACTGATAAACAATTAGCTGACTTGTTCACCAAGGCATTGGATGTAACAAGATTTGAGAATCTAAGAAAGGCTTTAGGCATCTATCAGTTTTTTGAATAAGCCATCATTGAGAGTAACCTCAAGGTATCTAAGAAATATGTTAAGGTCACCTACTCAAATGAAAATGGCTACCTCTGTATTATGTGAAAGTTGTTATGTTTATTTCATAATCCAATGTGATTAATTCTTTATGAATATGTCAAAATGATATTTTTGACATCTCAATTGAGTGAAAAATAAAAGTAAACAACTTTCATATGAAAATTATAAATAGCTCTAAAATATGCTTCTTTAGGATGATTCATATGATGTTCAGATATTGTTGTTACATTAAATGTCATTATTTTCTGTTATGTTTTTCATATCATACGATGCTTTTTATGCCTAACTGAAATTTGACTTTCTTGTGTGTCCATATGTCAAAAAGCCATGTCAGCTTTATTGAATTGAGGGGAAGAAACTTCAGTAGCTGGAATCCTAACTCTATTAGAATTCTTTATTTTAATGGAAATCAAATTTTGAATTTTTTTCTCATTAATAATATTAATTAAGTGGTTTTGGAAAAGGAATTAAAATTTGAAATTTATGGGAAACGGAATTGTATTAAAATCTAGTTTCTTCCCATGTATATCACAAACATAGTTAGGAAACTTTTTGTTCATATCACATTCGATCAGCTTTGCATCCATTCTCTCTCTCGTCTCACTTCTCTCTGTTCCAGCAAAACACTTGCAGTTCTCAAACCCTAAATGGTGTCCTTATCAGAATCTATGAAGACCACCAGTGCTACGTCTTCCTCAAACGATTCTAGTCACAACGGTAACGATATGCAGAGATCCTGATTGATCGTGCAATGAATGAAGATGAGTCAATTCCAGTTAAGTGAATGAGGGATAAAGTGAAGCCAAAGTTTAACAAGTTCTTTACAGCAGCTATCAAGCAAAATTTCTTGAAGTATACATTAAAGAGGAAGTTGTAGATAGAAAGACCAATTAAGATAATCGACTTGAACAAGTATGGTTTGAGTGAACTTCTTGAATCCTTCTACTGGACTAGAACGATATACAACTTCTTACCCCATGTTAAGTCTCTGATTCAAGAATTTTATGCAAACATAACCGCTTCAATTGATGACTTGAAAAGCTTTCATTATCACAAAGTGTATTGTAGCAGAAAATTTGTGAAATTTTCACCGAATGTCATTAACTCTTTCTTTGATATACCCATTGGTAGTTTGCACTCTGTTGAAGAAAATTTTGATATGGCAATTATTCTTAAGGAATTAACTGGTTGAGAGGATTTAGTTTGGAACTCGAGAGATGGCATTGATCAACAATACCTTAGAAAGAAATATTGGGCTCTACATAAGATTGCACGTTTGATTGGTTCCCTTCTTCACATCAAAGCTAGGTTAGGGGAGACAGAGTGAAATTTTTGTTTTGTTTGGGCACAAATAAACTAATTAATTTAGGGTTATGGATTTATAGGATGATTGTCCAAATGACACCATATAAATCTGATTACCATTTGCTTGTATTTCCTTCTTTGATTCAAGGTACTTTAGCTCAAAATGGTGTTCCCATTAGCCCAAAAGAGTACAATAAGATTTTTTCAAAATCCATCATAAAAGGATTCTGTATCAACTGTATGACAAATCTAATCTACCTGTTCCTAAACCAAAACCAAGAAGAGTTCAAAACAATCCCATGAATAACGTGGAAGAGTAGCTTGCTTTGATTAATTCTACTTTGTCTGATATTGTGCAGGATCTCAAAGACATCAAAGCAAAGCAATCTACATTGGAGAATAAATTTGCTAGAAAATCTGTTGCTATAGAAGAACCACAACCCATGAAAATTGATAGTGTGGTGTAAGAGCATTTAGTAGAACAAATGCCAGAGAAGGATCAAGCTGAACAACCTACTGTTGAGACAAACATGATAGCAGAAAAGAAAAAAACAGAAAAAGAAATCAGAGAAGAAAGCTAAATGAACCGATCTGAAGAGGTAGTTGCAGTAACAGTTCAAGGACTGCAGGATGAAACCTTGTCAGATGAACTAACTTAAGAGGAACCCGCAATACCATCACCTTTACCACCCTCTGAAGAATAACCTGACAATGCACCAGTTCTTGAAGTAAAACAACCTGTCTCTACACCACCATAGTCATCTCCACATGAAGCAGAAATCACTCCTGATACAGAACACACATAGGAACCAGCTCCTGAAGCAAACACAACAAAAATAGCAGAAGAAATCCCAGACTAGCTTGTAGCAGAATCTCTCGTGGATCTACAACAACTTGTTGCTGAGTTGTAGCCAACTGAAACTAGTGCAAACAGACTTCACAAGGAAATCCGCAAGATTGTAGCAGAGGTCACTGTTACTTCCTCTGATACAAATGGAGAATAGGCCACTCCAGTGGTTTCTGAATAGCCTACACCTTCCACCACTAGCAAACGGTTCAAGACTATGGCTAGTAGGATCAAGAAATGACCTGACAGTTCATCTTCACCTCCTGTTTGCAAATTTGCCCAACTTCGTTAATGTGCTTCCTGTTTATTTTATTTTTTGGAACTTGTTATGAAATCAAAGGGGAGAAGAAGTTTCTGATTCTGTTATAATATTCTTGTTTGAACTAATTTCAAGGGTTGTTATTTAGGGGGAGTATTCTATTTGTATTCGAACTATTTTATGACTTTACGACTTGTGTTTATAACTTGTGTTTTTGATTTGTTCATTTGCAGGTTCTATTTTACTCTGTTTTGAGTTCTTACCTGCATATTTAATTTGTTTGGTGTTTTTTTTTACATTTTTTTATTAGCTCTGATCATGCTCTGGTTGAGTGTTGTTTGAGAGGCATGTTCACTTCACTTTCTTTTGTTTCGCAAGACATGTACACTCTGTTCTTTTATGAATCCAAACCCTGTTTTCTGTGCTGAACATTTTCCAATGCAAAACATTCAATCTCAACCACATATTCTTTTCAAAATTCAAAATAATCCAAAATCAACCACATATTTCTAAATTCAATTGAAAACAAAAATACTGGATTCATAAAAGAACACACTTACATTCAGACATTTTTCTGTTATGTGATTTATAGCTGCACAATTGCCATTACTTTAAGTATGTCATTTTCTGTTTAATGGTTCATGATTGCATATAGTTTTTTTGGACTTATCTTTGTGTGCTATTCTTTGATCAGAAATAGTTTGGTGTTTTCATTACAAGTTACCAAAAAGGGGGAGATTGTTGGTGTCAACGTGTGACACTCTTGTATGTGCCATACACATGATTATTTTGGCCAACTTGTAGATAAAAATATTTTGTTATATTGTTTCTTATTTTATTGTTTCTAGAAGTATGATTTATGAAGTACTTGATTCATAATGAATATCTCTTTGGAATTAGGACTTTGTTTGATAAATCATAGTTAAATTAGGAGTATATTTATATGTGTCCTATTTTATTTAGGAGATTACTTATATCACTTCCTAAAGTATTGTTCTTTATCCTAAATTGAGTTTGATTAAAATTTTACAGGATTTTGAAGAGATTACAATCGGGCATCACACTATAATATATAACATTATTTTCACATAACTTATATGGGTAGGGTGTGTGTGTGTGTTACAACATTTCAAGAATTAAGAAGAAAGCTTAAACATAAATTAGAATGCTTCTTTGATTTTATTGTATGAGTGTTTTATTCGTGTATGAGAAGTTGTGATCATGCATGAATTTTAATTAAGTCTGTCTAAGTTAGTATACACTTGAGAGAACTTGCGAATTGAGTGTTTATGTAATTCAGTGTTAGACATTGTGGTTATATTTTACTTAATAGTGTGTTGTTAAGTTGTTAGAGATAGAGAGTGGATAGTGTCACTAGAGTTTAAGATCTTGGCGGGATTTTGTTTTACAAAGATTAGGTCAATGTGTAAGAGTGAGTCAGCACTGTAAACGATCCTAAAGATTGTACAAACAAGAACTTAGTAAATTGCAACTCTAAAGCTGTCAGTGAATGTAAGTTTTATGACTGAATCACGTAAAATCCTCCTGTACAGTTTACTGTTGTATTACACATAACTTCATACTTCCAGATCTTACACAACCCATCTTAACCCAAAATTATTATAAAAACACATTATTCTTTTCTTGCTTTTCACTAACTTGTCTTCTTCAACTTTGGCAACCTGCAAAAGAACAAGATTTTTATCTGGAACGTGGTTATATTGTGTAATAAAGAAGATTAATTGATTATATATTTTGACACAAGACAAATTGTTAATTCTTGGAGGAGCTGTGGTTTATAGAATTCATAGGTTCTGCCGATACAGTATCTTTTGACGATATTTTAAGAGATTCTAGAACTCTGAGAATGGCATTAAAAAAATAAAAAATTAATCAAATCAATGGCACATAATTTGTTTCTCCAATGCATGTTTCACTTAATAAAGACTCTTAAACTTTGATCCTTATTAATTATGCTAGAATTTTTCTTTGATTTTGTCCATTTGGAGTTTTGGGTTCAGATGGTAGATTTTTTTTTTTTTTTAAAAGAAATTGTATTATCGATTTCAAATTATATACAAACTAAAGGAGGAAGATATATATATATATATTTGTTATATTTTAGATAAGAATAGGATATATATATATATATAGTGTATAAAATAAAAAGTAGCTAATTGAGAGAAAACGTATTTTAATTTGAATATATACTTGCAAAATACAATTTAATTCCTTCAAAAGAATTCTAGTTTGGAAGGGCATAGAAAGAGTTTTAGTCTTTTGGAAGGGTCTTGGACTATTTATAATATTAAGAAACCAACATATGTACTCTAAAGATTAAAGACATTAATTAACTGATATTTGAACTTCCACACTACTAGAAAAGTTGGTTTTTACTGCACCAATTTACGGCAAGCATTTGAAAATGCAGTAAAAAATAAACTCTACGGCAGGCTACCACGCCTGAAGTAAAAGATTAATACATCTACGGCGGTTTTTAATGAATCGCAGTAGAAGAAGACGGTGAAATAACCCCTTCCATCCCTTCTTCGTCGTCTGATTTCTTTCTCTCCTAATTTCCTAATCCCTAATTTCCTTCTCTCCTATCAACCGAAATCTCTAGCTAATTTCCTTCTCTCCCATCAAATCCTTCTCTGCCATCATTCTTGTTACTTGTGGCATTCTTTGTCTGATTTCTTTCTCTCCCATCAACCGAAATCCCTAAAAATTGTTTTCGAAATGAAACCAAAATCAAAATGACATGGCAGTGTGAACATGGTGAATTTTGGTATTCCATCTTCCCGCCAGATGCCGAGCAATAACTAGTCCAAGTCCACATGAACTTTCCTCGGAGCTTCTCCTTCTCCTTGTCCTTCTCCTTCTTCTTCCCCCGTTCCCTTTTCCTCTTGCTCAGAAAATTCACCTCTCCTTCCATTGGCCTTCAAAAATGCTGACTCTTCAATCTCCGTCTCTTTCCCCAAAACTTATCCAAAATTTGACTCCTCAATTTCTTCGTTTCTTATGGCCGATCGTCGATCCTTCCCCTTGGGCCCCCGCTTAGGTCAGCTCCCAGCGTTCCCTTTCATTTTTCCTTGCTAGCAGATTTCTAGAATTATTCACTTCCGTCAATTTCAATTATTTTTTATTTTATTTTTATGTATTTACATATTTTAATATAATCTTTTAGGTTAGTTAGCGATCAGATTTTACGGATCAGTTGAAGATTGATCGAAATTGCACTAGAGCTTGCTCCATGATTAGGTAGTCTTAGGTAGATCTGAGTGCAATTTTCATATTGCTTTGTTATTTGGATGCGCGATGGTTCTCGTTAGTTGTTAAACTCTCGGTTGCTGAATTTCGTTAAATTTTTTTAATATTTTGAGGAGAAATTAATTTGTTAATATTATTCAAAAATATATATACTTGACTTGATAGGATTGGTTTTTTTTTTTTTTTATGATAAGTGTGCATTTTCTTGGCATTTTTCGTGTAATTTCAAACAATTGATTTCTTTTCCTTAGTGTCCTGTTTTTGTGATACTTTCATTGACTGAATTTGAGGTTTTATACACAGATATGCAGCAGTTATTGATGGAAGCCCAGCATAGGTGGTTGCGGCCGGCTGAAATTTGTGAAATTCTTTGTAATTATCGGAAGTTCCAGATTGCCTCGGAGCCTCCAAATCAGCCACCAAGTATGGTTAATTCAAATTTTGTCAAAGTGCTAGCTTATACTACATTATACTTTTGCTCTGGGAACAAGCTGTCGATATATTTTTCTCTTTTATAATCTTCACTTAACAAATGATCCACAAGTTCTTCCATTCAATTGATTATTGATATTAGGAACAAGTGAAATCTATTTCTTTTGTTACTTTTCATGAGTATTCTTGAGAATGAAAAACATAAATGCCATTAAATATTAATCATGTGTTGGATAAAATGTAGAAGTATTCTTCCGATTTCTTAGATTGTGTTCTTGTTAGCTGAATAGATTTTCGTTTATGATCAGTTGCTTCAGATTCTGACCAGCAGTTAAGTTGGTTTTGTATTATCTTCTTTGTTTGGCAGTGTAGTATTTTTCCTGGCTACATTGGGCATTTGAGCTGCAAAATTTTGTTGGCACATTGAACTTGTGTTTCGACTTCTTATTTGATATTTTAAAGAGTGTTTGTAGTTGTTTTTAATGCGGTTAGTATGATGAATGCAACGTTATTTCTGAATTATTACTCAGATTTTTTATGGGTTTGGATTTTTACTTTTTCAATAATGATTTAGTAATTATTTTCTGTAGTCTTTGTTGACTTGGATCATGGCCTTTATTGGGTAAACTATCAAAGGGATGTATTTCATATGCAGGATTGGAAGTTTGTAACGACTTGGAAATTCCTGTGATGACACCCGTATATTGCTTTATACACATGTTGAATTGAGAATGCTTTGTGGTTTGTAAGAAGAGATTTTGAAAAGTTTATTGTTGCCCTTTCCATTCTTATCTTGTATTGCTAGCTGCAGTGCTAGTTATGTTACATGGTATTGTATTGATGTTATAGTACATACTGTTATTTCATAACTGTTTTTAAATGCTCAGGGGATGTATATTCTTTCATAGAGGCAAAGCTTTTGAATATGGTGGATTATGCTTTTGAATTGATTGTGACTTATGGGATGTGGCTGGTTTTGCTAGTGACAAGTATGATTTCATTCTATTAGCTTTGATATCTTCTAGGACAGGTCTGACCAAGGCTCGTAGCTAGTGGCAGATTAATTCTTAACTACCATCAATAGAAATTACCTAGTAGACTCATTGTAGCATGCATAACTAATCTTTTAATTCAATATAGCCTTTGTGACATTTATTGTGAAGCTATAATCATATTTGCAGTTGAAGCAAATGAATGAATCAGGCATTTCTGTAGCTCAGAATAGTGGGCAAGCACAAGCAGCCATCCCTGGACGTCAAAAAGTTGTCAATGATCCATTGCTTGAACCTGAGTCTTTTACAGGTGGTAAAAATAATAGCAAGTCTAGGATTTTGAAAAATACCAAGTCTGGGACTCAGAGATCAAATGCTGGTATTGTGCCTTTCATACCAGGTTTGATGGGCATACTGACATTTATATTGTCTTTGTTTTTCATACCAGAGACTCCTAATGTTCTGAATCCATCTAATAGTTGTCGATATGACAGTTCTTTAGGTAAGTGACAAAACTGAAGTTCAATTTGGCTTATTGTTTTCTCCTATCTCACTTGCACCTAAAGGTGTGCACATGTATACATTATTTGCCATACGCTGTTGAATAGTTGATTTCAACTTTGATATATGGAATAGCAATTTTAAGGACAAGAATCTACTTTGTTGTTCAAATGGCAGGCTTGTTAACCAGGAAATTCATCAATTTGATTCATGAGGCTAAAGATGGCACACTTGATCTGAACCGTACTGCTGAAGTGTTGGAGGTATAGACAATACATTCCAGGCATTCCTCTTTGGAATTTTTGTTTGCCTTTTTTAAGGAGTTGCAGAATAGTTTTTTTTTCCCTGACATAATGTTTTTTGACCCTTTTATCTTACAATTACAAGTTCATCTGAAAACATAGTTATGACAATCTTTCCTGGCATATTAGAATGAGTGTAGCCCTGCCATAAATTTAATCTGCTGGCATGTCTTGTTACGACTATCTTATGTTTTTCTGTCTGCATGTGTTGTGTTGATTTTGAACAGGTTCAAAAGAGGAGGATATACGATATAACAAATGTCTTTGAATTAAGGAATTGGATTGATAGAGAAAACTTCAAAGAACCACATACACTGGAAGTAATATTGACCTTTTTTTCTATTTCTTCTTTATTGATCTTTCAGCTAATAATGACCAATGGCTTTGTAAATAGAGGATCTGACAGTTTATTTATTCTTCTGATGATGATGTATTTGTATCTACGATATTTGATCAATAGGTTGGGCTTATGAATTTGGATGAGATTCACTTACTGGGTGCTGATTGAGGACCCCTCCTTAAGGTAATAACTTGGTAACTGCTATACATTGTCTGAGCTATTAGTCCTTGTTCAATGTAATTCTCGGAATTCCAGTCTCTCATCTAGCACCTTTATCTGTTACAGTTTCCATAGAGAAAGACCATAAATTCTTACATGATATAGTAAATCTATAGTCAGACTAACCCTTTAGGTGGTAGAAAAAGGTATATTTTTGGAATTTCCAATCTCTACTCTTTTGGTATTATTTATTGTGTGAAGTCACTCATTTAGGTGTCGTTGGAGATAATATTATTGCTAAACTATTTGCTATCAACTTAAGCTTTTGGGATTAATGCTGTTTCAATTTGGTATCTAATCCTATTACCCCAATAGATCTGGTGTCTGAATCTTGGAAAACCTTGTTTTGAGAAATGAGATTATGACATAAAATGGAATAGGCCTATTTCTTAATCCATATGACCAACCTGCTTAAAAACTGTAGTTTGTACATTACTGGATGTACTATTTTTATATTTTAATTTCTTTGATTATGGAGTTCTAATTTCATCCCAATCAACTATATGGGTTTAAGAAAGTGTTTGGCTTAATTCAAAAAGATCCTTTTCAAGTTTTATTTTTATATATATATTTTTTAAATTTAGAATCAATGTCCTCTAGGTTTTCCAAATTTACTTTACTTCCTACTAAGAGACTTACATCTATAGCCTGCACTTTATGTTGATTCTCTTGAAAACCTCAACCCAGAGCACTATGTTTCCTGGTTATTGTTTCAAGGATGAGATACATATCATCACAAACAGAGCGTGCAGTTCGGTTCATAGCTCTTTCCACAGCTTCTGGAAATGTAGGGTTGGTTATTATTTTTATATATGTTATTGCTTTCTAATAATTTTTGTACACTTTTTGCTTCTTATGTTGGAACCCACTTAAGATGACTAACCCTATCACGTAGCAGTATGTACTGAGAGCTACTTAGCGCTGGTAAAGCATAATTTCCTAGTCTGATTTTAAGGACTGGATTTTATAAAAAATTCTATTGAATCAGAAAGTTTTCCTTAGGTAGTGTGAAGAATCATAATTTTCCCGTCTGCCCTTTGGATGACAAATGACTTTATATATCTTGCATCACATGAGTGGATTATAGAAGCTAACCATACAATTGTTATAAAATAGCATCACATCCTAGAAATAATAAATATGTCTGATGGTTTTATCTAAGGTGGAAGGAGAGTATAATTATATAAACTGGTACTATTGAGTCCAATTTTGGTTGCTGTTTGGTAAGTTCTACCCGTTGACTGCTATGAACGACTAGATATACAAATGAAAAAAAATGATCATCAAATTGATCATTTTTTCAAGACAATGCATATTTGGATATCAAAGAATTGGAATGTTTCAACTCTTATGTAATAACATTTTTTTTCCCTCTTCATTTGGGTCTTTTGCTCTATTTATTTAGTGATTTGGCTGATTGGCTGGGTGTTGAGGATATTGGACTCTTCAATTTCAAGCCAAGTGTCAAGCCTGTACCTCTTGAAGTTCATATTCAGGCAAGTGGATGAGAGCTACCATGCTATCAAATTTTCTTTTCCATGTGTAATTCTTTAATTAATAAGATGTTCCTTTTTTTAAAAAAAAGTATCCATACCATGATGTAGAACCGTTGCAAGGTTGTTTGACAAGTGGATAATTCATGAATAACTACTGCTTTAAATTTATAACCTTTGTTGAGCAAATGAGAGACTTTTGGTCTTGGTGTATGCTCACTGTATTTTCCAACTAGAATACTTCTCTCAGTGAACATAGATGGGCTATTATTGTATATTATTCTTGATTACCTTGTGTGGTTGGTGCACAACTTGGCATGTACTTTCTATGTATTTGCATTTACCAACTATGATCTGTCAATTTTTAATGAGCAGGGATATCCTGGAAAGTTCTATTGCCCAAGAATGAATAGCATGAACAAACCAGCATATGCTGCAATATGTACTCATTCACCTACCAAACCAGTTCTTATTTTTGTCTCATCTCGTCGTCAGACAAGGCTTACTGCACTGGACCTTATTCTGGTATGATCTAGCATTTGTTTATATAAGTAGGGATTGATCCATGGCCATGACTGTTTGCCTTTTGTATTTTTGTGCAATTGAAGTTTGCAGCTTCAGATGAACATCCAAGGCAGTTTCTGAGTATGCCAGAAGAAGATCTGCAGATGGTTCTTTCCCAGGTCACTGATCAGAATCTGAGGCACACTTTACAATTTGGTATTGGGTTAAATGCTACAGGAGTATGCTAGAAGAAGATCTGCAGCTTCAGATCTGTAGGTCATTAAATGCTATAGGAGAATCTATTTTGGATGTGCATGGTGATACAGGGCATAGGAAGCCTCCAAGGAAGGAGAGGAAAAAGTTACTAACTTCTTATGCTAATATCCTTTTCTCTGTTTTTGCTCTATAAAAATCTCATGTAAGAAATAACTAGTTTAAATGCTAAGTTCTTTCTTTCAGAAAAATTTCCTTTGCTAAGGTCAAATGCTTCGAGTTTTTTATTTAATTTGAAGGTGATATACTTTGATTTCATGTCTGGCTTTTATGTATTTCAGTTGTGTGCTTTATAGAAATTAAAAAGAAACAGAAAAATATCATTTCATTTTGAAACCTCTACCTTGGGTTTTGTTCTAATGTTTAGTTGTAAATTCTTGTTTGTCAGGCATCAGTATCAGATCTGAAAATGGCTGGACCTGAGCTTTTGAAATGGGACGTTCATCCCTTTATTAGGCATAAAAGAGCTTCAATGCCAAAATGTGCTTCAGAACAGGTAAGGGGATTTTTATTTTTAAATTGTTTACTTCTTGCGTAGGAAGGGATAACAGATTAACAATCCTCATTCTGTTTGTGATTTTTCTGTTTGTTGTTGTCAAAATAGCTAAAAGATGCAGTGTAACAAAGAGGGTCAGTTGTTGGTTTGTAACAGCAGTAGTTGCCCGTTAGTGGCCCATGAGAACTGCTTGGGTTCTCCAGCGAAATTTGATGCAAAGGGAAACTTCTATTGTCCTTTTTATGCATATTCTCTTGCCATCTTAGAGTATCTGGAAGCTAAAAAAAAAGCCTCCTTGGCAAGGAAATAAATAATTTTCAGAGTTCTGCACTTTTTACGGCGGGCCACAAGACCGCGGTAAATAAGTTAGACCACACTACAATAACCTTTTACGGCGGGCCATAGACCGCAGTAAATAAGTTAGACCACACTACAATAACTTTTTACGACGGGCTATTAAACCGCCGTAAATAATTTAAACCACACCACAACCATTTATGGCGGGCCACCGGACCGCGGTTAAAGACCTTTTACGGCGGGCCAAAACCGCGGTAAAAAGTCCAACTCCTTTTTACGGCGTTACTTTATACGGCGGGTTAAAACCGCCGTTGGACCGCCGTAAAAGACCTTTTACCGCTGTTTTGGCCCGCCGTAAAAGGTCTATTTTGTTGTAGTATTGATATGGTACACAATAAGTAATAATTTTAACAAAAAAATAAATTGTAATTTAAAATGCACGAGGTTTAAGTTTCGTTTGAGGAAGTCTCTCCTACTAACCATCCAATTGTGAGGCACCACATGATCACTTTTGGGAGTCTCTCCTTACAATTGAGCGATATTACATACAACCACCATAGGGTGATTTAACTATAGTCGAGAGCTAAGACCAAATAAAATATTATGAAGAAAGAGAAGCCAAATTAATATAAAAAATGTTATATTGTACTTATGTTATATTTGCAGGATCGTCCCCAATCACTTCCGAATAAGTGCATATAGCATTTCCTCAGGATCTAGAATAAGACTTTAGAAAAGTATTTCATGTGGTTCGACAATTTAATTACCAATTAATGAAGGTCATATGTATGAACTGATAGTCAAAAGCTGTATGTGACAAAAGTCTACAAGAAAACTGTACATTATAGATGTTTCAACCTTCCAAACCAATACCATTCTAATTAGTTATTGTTAAGTAACGTCAAAGTTTCTGCGCATGAAAAAAGAAAATTATATTCAAAAGTGATGACGGTGGACCACAGAAGATTCTCCATGAAAATCTAAGAGAAAGTAAACAAAACGAAAACAAATAAATTAAATGAAGAAAAGTTTAGGATGTACTAGGTCAAACTAACGCTATATAAATGATGTCCATCAAAGAAATGAAGCTAGCAAAGTTCATTTTTTGCACGGAGCTAGTCGAATGATCAAATTACTATTAAATCTAGGTGCTTGAATTTTCTCCATACGCTACAAATTCCAAATAAACTGAACAAGCACCTCTTTGAGTACTATAAATAAGGGGCCCTTATGCTCTCTTATGCAACAAAAGCACATACATCAATATTGATCAGAATGAAGCCTTCAAGCTCTTCGGTGATCTTACCATTTCTTTTTGCTATTTGTTTGTCATTAGTTCATTGGGGAGCTTTGGCTGACAATCATCAAAATTTTCTCCAATGCATGTCCCTAGATTCTGAGAACGCAACTTCCAATATTTCCCAAATAATTTACACCCAAAACAACTCTTCATATTCATCCGTCCTTGAATTTTCCATCCAAAATTTAAGGTTCTCAACGCCTACAACCCCAAAACCTCTAGTCATTGTCACACCATTGCAAGTGTCCCACATTCAAGCAGCCATTGTCTGTGCTCAAAAACATGGCATGCAAATTAGAACTAGAAGCGGCGGCCACGACTATGAGGGTCTTTCCTATGTTTCTGATGTCTCGTTTGTTGTCCTTGATTTGATAAATCTTAGTGACATCAGTGTTGAGGCAGAAAATAGAACAGCTTGGGTTCAGGCTGGTGCAACTATTGGCCAACTTTACTATAGAATTGCTGAGAAAAGTAGAACTCTCGCCTTTCCAGCTGGAATTTGCCCCACTGTGGGTGTTGGCGGACATTTCAGTGGCGGAGGGCATGGTTTCTTGTCGCGGAAATATGGTCTAGCTGCTGATAATGTAATTGATGCACAGTTGATTGACGTGAAAGGTAAACTTCTTGACAGAAAATCAATGGGAGAAGACCTGTTTTGGGCCATCCGGGGAGGTGGAGGAGCTAGCTTCGGAGTCATCCTGGCTTGGAAAATCAAGTTGGTTCCAGTTCCATCAACTGTGACTGTATTCACAGTTGAAAGGACCTTGGAACAAAACGCAACCAATATTGTTAACAGATGGCAGTACGTTGCAGATAAGCTTCATGAAGATGTACATATCAGAGCCTTCTTAGGAACTGTAAATTCCAGTACGGATGGAAAGAGAACAATTAGAGCTACATTCCGATGCTTGTTTCTTGGTGGGATGGATAGTCTCCTTCTGCTGATGCAGCAGAGCTTGCCTGAGCTCGGATTGGTAAAAGAAGATTGCCGGGAAATGAGCTGGATAGATTCTGTCCTTTACATTGCCGGATTCCAAAATGGAGAATCCATTGATGTATTGCTTAGCAGGGCTCCAACAGGCATAGTCAATTTCAAAGCAAAATCTGACTATGTGAAGGATCCAATACCTGAAATTGCATTTGAAGGGATATATAAATTATTAACCGAAGAAGAGGCTCAGACAGCTGAAATGATCTTGACTTTGATTCCTTATGGTGGGATAATGAATGAGATTTCGGAATCCGAGACTCCTTTCCCGCACAGAGCTGGAAACATTTACGATATTCATCATTATGTGTACTGGCAAGAAGAAGGTATTGAAGCAGCCACAAGGAACGTAAATTGGATAAGAAGGCTGTACAGTTACATGGAACCTTACGTTTCCAAAAACCCTCGTGCAGCATACGTCAATTACAGGGATCTTGACATTGGAAGAAACAACAATGGATACACAAGTTTCAAGCAAGCCAGCATTTGGGGTTACAAATATTTCAAGAACAATTTCAACAGGCTAGTGCATGCGAAGACTATGGTTGATCCTGGTAATTTCTTCAGGAATGAACAAAGCTTCCCACCACTTTCTCCATGGTGGAAGAATAAGGGTAATTAGAAATCATTAATTCTTTTGGATTTGGGAGTCAAATTGTTCATCTACTAATAAATCTTTCATGCATGATAAATAATGACTTTAAGTTTCATGAATGGATTCGTGTGTAATTTTAAATAACTATAAGGTCGTCTCTTGTAAAGGTTTTATGTATTAATAAATAAATCATTTTCTTTCTTCGTCGTTTTATGATCTGACTTTTACCATCAACAATATCTAAAAATACGATAGATCTGGTTCATAGAAAATTAGACTTGAACTTCTCTTAAATAAAGTTTTATTTTAATATTAAAATATCGAATGATTCCGTTTTCGTTTTATAATTGAAAGGAAAGTTGCTTTAAAATTTCTTAATGTGATTCTTCCTATTTAATTATCTATTGTCTTAAAGTCCATGGAGCACAACTCTACTTCCTCTCCATGATCAGAAATCCTTAGAGACTTATCATCTCATTATGCTTATGTGATGCACTTAATAAATCAAGTTTCACAATATGTTGTCTTCTCATCATCAATTTTCTTCGTGATTCTTCATTAATGTCCTACTCAACTGTCTCAATTAATAATTGTAAATAAAACCTTAGAAAAATCTGATTAAATCTCTTCAATGTTATTTTATCCCTTGATTAAGACTGTAGGAGTGATTGCCAAAGGAAAATGTTAAAATAGATAAGAAACTCGGAAAAGAAGTTCATGACCGATTACAACTACTTTTATGACTCCTATCGAAAAGAACCTTTTGGTGTGTTTGTTGCCAAAAAAAATTTTTAAGTTTGAATTAAAACGAATTCACATTAATATACTCTTTATTCATCCGTGGCCAGAAGAAAAATTATTCATGATTTGTTTCAGTTGTAATTATGGTACAAATATGAGTCTAAGGAGGTGATTGTTTTTTTGTCTGAAGTCTAAATTTAACTTATTCTTAGAATAGTTTAAATATATATATATTTTTTTACTTAAGACTTATTTGACAATTTCATCTTAATGAAAAAAAGCTAAATATTTTAGCTTTTATGTAAATTAATGCAAATGTTTGAATAATTTATATCATCCTTGATTCTAAAAAATACTCATATCTAATTCATTTATTATCCATTATATGTGACTTTTTAAAAAACAAACATATATAAATAAATACATATATAATATAAATTATTATTTTAATAATTTAAAATATTTTAAAATTTTATATACTTTAATATTAATTTTCTAAAATATTAATTTACAAATATTTTTAATATGTCAAGAAAAACAATTGAAAATAACATCGAACAATAAGGATATATGTGTAAAAATACTAATTTAAGACATATTTTAATTCAAATGTTGAAATTTTATATATATATATATATATATATATATATATATATATATATATAAACCTATTTAGACTTGGGTTTAATTCATACCAATTCAGATTTCAAAGAAGAAACAAATGCCCCCTAAGACTTCACAATCAATCGAAGTTTCTCAACCAAGTTGGTAGAAATTAGATATAACGCCGGTGATAAAAAATATAGTTTGTGGAAGAGTGAAATTGTAATAGCGTTTCAAAAGTTTGAGAGAGAATGAATTTGGGTGGTCAATGGCTAGCAATGATTAGCTAATATGTTTTAAGGAAAAAAAAGGCAAAGAAAAATTAGGATTGAAAGTAGGGATTAATTTAATTGCCAACTAGATATTATACGGCTAATTCTTATTTATTGGGTGGGCTCATCACATTAGTAAGATGAGGTGATACTGCCTCACCTCAGTATATATTAGCATAATATTTACAATATACATGAAAAAATTAGCTTTGTAACATTGTAAAGAAATTGGGTGTACATTGTACCTTTGCCTCTTTTTAGATTTTATCTAATATTGCTTTTATGAGAAAATTTATTATATTCATCTGTTTAAGAATCAATAAATGTTATGTTCAAAAAGTCAGTAAATTGAGAGAAATTATATGATGGCATGCGATGGGCCTATTAGCGAGCAAGACAATACTTTTTATAACTTCTTTATGAACCAAACCAAATAGAGAGCCTAATTCCACCATCATAGAGAAGATTAAGATGACTGTTGATGCATGATTTCTAGATGGCCAGAAAGCGGGTTGAAGCTTGAGTTGTACGTCGGGTCCAATCCTGAGAGCAAAGAAAACAGTCAAGTGTGCTGGTGGTGGTGCCAGCGAAAATCCTCCAACGCCTAAGTCAGTTTTCGGCACACCGAAATTTTCTAAGAGAATTTCCTAGAGAGAGAAGCTCTTAAAAGCAAAGGAAATTTAGAGAGAGAAAGAGTTTAGAAAAATGTCCATACCTTTAGTAAAAATTCAGAGGGTTTATATAGACATTAAGAGGAGTCATTGTGGGACCTAGACAACGGGCCCAAATAATAGGCTTCAATAGTGGGCTTACTATATTAGATTTAATTAAGGCCCAATTCTGTTATGGCCACAACAATAGTCCTCCCAGGCCCAAGTCGAATAATGGGTTGATGTAGGGGCAATTAACTTATTCAGGGAGCGTAATTTAAATGTATTAGCAGGCAGGCCCAAAGATGTAATTTATCATATATGTACGCTTAGTGTGGCTTAAACCCTAAGTAGGTGCCACATATGATAATGAGCCGATTGGGCTTGATCAAATAAGTATGAGATGACTTAAAACTTATATATAGTAGGCGTTGATATGCTAAATCTTAAGAAAAGGTTTACCTCTTAAAAATTTCTTAACTCTCCACTTTTCACCGTCCTAGATAATGAGTGCTGGAGAGTAGGGCTTGCTCAGAAGTAAGAGAAAGCGCTTTAGAGGCAAGCGGCGAAGGCGGTCCAAGCAAGTAAAGTTTTCAAGCCTCCATTAGTACTTTATATGCACTTTTCTTTTTTATTTGTGCACTTTATATCTCATTAACTTTATGCTCTTTTAGGAAGATTAAAATATAAGCAAAAGCACAGTGTTAATAGGAAAACCATACGGCTGCATGGCATGAGCATGATTAGGACACTAGGGTCTCCATGGTGTTTAGGATATTCATGGAAGAACATGTAGCAAATAGGAAAACATTATAAATATAGTGCGACAAATCGATAAAAGAGGAAGCTGCATAATTTCTAAACACGTAGCATATATATTCATGGTGTCAAGCTTCTTCTTTCACATGTAGTCGCTAGAATACAAAGGTAACTTAGCATATTGAGATATGCTTATGGTTGCGACACTTAACTTGAAACCTTTAATATACTAAAAATACCATCAATATCTACAAAAACTTGGTTGGATGGATACTATTTAGCACAAAAGAAAGTGTTTTTTTCTAATACAAAAACAATGATGGTTTAGATATGTAGACTTATTAGAATGAGATGGAAGGACGTGTACATAAAATATTGCATGAAGAATGTTAAAGCTTGAAACTTTTATAACACTTACAGAAAACTTTACTTAAAAATATGAATCATCCAAACAAATCAAATAATCTATCTTGAATGAGATGGAATGCATGATTTTTAATAAGTCACATGGTAAGTGGAAATTCCTTCAAACAAATATGAAGAATTTTGAAGGCTTTGCGTTATAAAAACTTATCAAAAAGTAGGCTTGGTAATGAATGACTTGAAACACTTTAACATAATAGGAATATATTAATCGTACAAGCATGTGGCATACGATATTTAATGTTGCATGAAGCATACATTAGTATAATATAATATATGAAGATATAAATGTTGTGTCATGATGAATACTAGGGGTTATAAGCATGTAAAAGTTCCATTAAACAAATAGATATATGCTAGGAGCCTTCATGTTGGGCTAAACAACTTAGTGAGCTAGTTAACTTATAAAAATTGTAACATATATAACATGTGAGAGATGTAACCTATGAGCATGTAGAATTTAAGGTGGCACGTGGTGTATAATATGTGAGATAGTAAGCCTATGGGAAGCCCCTAGAACCATATCAAATCCAATTAAAATACGTGGAATCATGCTGAAATTCAAACCAGGAAAGCTTACCGGAACTGGCTTTAATCAGTTAGACATATTGAAAATGAGACTAGATAAGTCTACTAGAATTTAGTTGAACAGGTTGTGTTATATGGAAGACTAATGTAGGAGGAATTACATAGTGGTGCTCTCTTTGTTGATGCTAGTGTAGATACATAGCAAAATATTAATAGACAAGTTTGACAGGCAAGGAATGGTAGTGTATGGAGCTATCCATGGTTGTGAACAAATCAGGATAGTGCTCACGTGCACTTGAGTGTGTGACTAGCTATCGTAAGCATGTTTTATCACGTTGAAACTTACTAGAGTCCTTATATTATCAGACTTGTGAACATGCATATTGCTTTGGACATGGTGGAGATAGTGGCTATTTTAAATTACAAGTAAGTTAGAGTGGCGTTGGGTGAAAAAGAGCATAAGGGAGGCTAGAAACATGAGAAGAAATTGGAGGGGCTGCCAGAACGTGTGTCTCTTCAGCTAGGGGAGTGTGAAAGCTTGAGCGCTGCGTGAGGAAGGTGAGAAGAAAAGCCGCTGGACTAGTAGTGAGAAAAGTGGGTTGAGTAGTGAGCACTGAGTGTGCAAGGAGAGAAGGGTGAGCATGCAAGAGGCGAGCACGTAAGAAGCGAAGGGCGAGCAACCTAAGGGTGAGCAACGAGCATACGAGGAGAGAAAGGCGAGCACGCAAGGGGCGAGCAGCGAGAGACGAGCTTATAAAGGGCAAGCGAGTGCGCGGCGAACAAATGCATCCACTAGTATTTTATATAATTTCCAAGATGTAGGGATCTTTCTTTTTTGGTCAAGATCATAAGCTAAGGCATAATTTCGTCAATCACAATGTGGTAGATGTTGAGGGGGAGAGTGACTGGTCATCTTCTGCTACCTCAGATAGTGATCCTGAAGTTGAACACTGGTAGGAGGCTGATCATATTAATAATCAGCTGTAGGGTGACTAATTAAAAATATATAGAGCCCATTTCCTTATCTCAGATTCAGTTACTCTATTTCTTCCAAGAAAAGGTGACCGATGGAGCAAGCCACCACGAGGTGTCATTGGATTAAGCTTGGAATTACTAAGAGCTAGTCTCCGGGTGCCCTTTGATAATTACGTTTGACGGGTGCTCGATGTTATAGGCATTTCCCCTACGCAATTGTCAGCCAACGGGTGGAGACTTCTGATAGCACTTCAAAGTTTGTTCAGAAGCGCAAGTCTGGGTGATCCTACCACCAACCACGTTAAGTATATTTTTACCATTCACCCACTGAACGAAGAGAAGACAAGTTATTAGTACATATCCTAACAAGGGAAGACGGATGACCATAATCGCCTTTTTGGCATTCCCTCCCATATGAAAGAATGGTAATTTAAATAATTTTGGTGTGATGGCAGTTGAAAGTACTAAGAGGGTGCCCATCCAAAGAGCGAGCAGTTGAGGATTAGGAGGCGTTTTGGTTTTTATGTTATCCCATTATAACGATACCATTTTTATTTTCATTATGAAAATTCTGATCAACTGACTTTTTTTTTTTCGCTCCTTGGACCAAACGCCCGATTTTATCTCAAAAAGAAAAAAAATGACTTACAAGAGGTACTCAAGCTACCTATCAGTCAAAGAATGTGAATGATCTCATTGATCGGGAGCAATTAATCCGCCTTGGCTTGTCACCTCTAATAACCCTGGAAGGTAACCTTGATTATTGCTCTTTAATCTTACCTCATTCAATTAAACATATGTTTGCTTTCTTACTAGTTTTATCTTTGTGCAGGTCTATTTCCTTTACACCCTAACAAGAAGTAGTTTGCCCAACTTGAAGCGAAAATGCCTCTTAGACCTTTTGCGAATGACAGACCTGGTCCTTCCAAGAAGAAACGGAGTGGAAGTCCTCCAATTCTTGGACCTTTAAAGAGGAAAGCCAATGATCGCAAGGAAACTCCTATACGGAAGTCTGTGCCTGATAAGTCTATCTCCATTCAGCCTATGGACAAAGTAACAGTCTCAAAGCCCAGTGGAAGCAAGTTGCCCCCAACCTTTTAGTTACCTAAGCGTTTTACCTTTGATAGTGCAGGTTTTCAAAGTGGCTCGACATATGGAGGCTATCTTCGTGAATTATCTCAAAGTGTGTACATTTCATGTCCACCGACATCTTTTCTGATAGTGTAAAACTTACATATTTTGATGCAATTGCTGTCAGGATTAGCATCATACTTCAGGTTGGGTTTTACTAAATTTTTGTCTTTAAACTTTTAAAAGACATATCTCGTCTGTTTTCCTCTCTATGTCTTTTTTTTGTAGGCGACAGGACCCCTAGCTTAGGAGAGTCTACTAACACCAACCTTTTAAAGGAGGTCAATCATCTCACTTCTGAGGTTTCTGATTAGAAGGGAAAACATCAAGTCTGCCATGACAATTTAACTAAAACAGAGAGAAAGATGGCAGAGATAAAAGAACAGATGGACAAAATGAAAGCAGACTTGTCTTAAGCCAAGAAGGAGGCAACTATTCAACACAAAAGGGCAAACAATCTCAATTGAGAACTTCGTTGAGAGGACTGTTACTGAGCAAAGTAAGACTGAGAAGGCGATTGCTCGCTTCCATAGGGGTCGTATTTACCAACAAGCAATGAAACATTCTTATATTGATGGGGTTAATGGTGTGCGTAAATGGTTCCATGATCGTTATCCAGAGATTGATCAATCACCTATAGCAGAAGAGTTAAACTCGGTGGCAGAATCTATCCTGACAGCAAACTCAGATCTTGAACAATTTCACTGATTCATATTAAAAGATAAGGATTATGAGTCAACATTAGGCACAGCAGCCTGGGAAGCCAAGCAAGGAGAATCTACCTTATCATCTTCAAATGAAAAAGGAGATGATGAGGCCACTTCTTAGAAGTAGTCGGAGTTCTTTTAACTAAATAAATGTTTATCTATATGGAATAATCATATTAAGGCGGTTTTCTGAGCCTTGACTTTATCTTTTATTGTTTTTGTTTTTAGTTTAATAATATAAGTGATGATTTGACTTTACTTGGACTATATAGATGGCGATCTTCTACCAATTTTGAAATAATAAGAACTCTTAAAACTTTTCTGATGTTCTACTCTTTTGCTCCTTCAGCTTTTGTGCATGCTTGTAACTTGCTCGTAAATGAGCTTTAAGGATGAACAAATTGTAATATGATGAATCAAATACTTTATTGATAATCTTTTTATAGGTCTCCCTATAGGAGTTATTACATATATAAAGAGATTATGGATAATACTTCTTTAGGTACTCAACATTCCACGGATGACAAAGCAACCTCCCATCCATGGTGACAGTCTGTAGGTGCCTGGTCAGATGACTGCTTTGACTCGATAAGAACCTTCCCAGTTAGGCCATAATACTCCATCAGTGGGATCTCGAGTATTTTGTAGTACTTGCCTCAAAATAAGGTCTCCCTCCTAGAAGGATCGGCGCTTAACCTTAGAGTTAAAATGTCAGGCAACCCTTTCTTGGTAAGCAGCAACTTTTATATTAGTGAGATCTCTTTCCTCCTCAAGGAGATCCAAGTTGAGCTGAAGGGCTTCATGACTATGTTCTTCACTATATCCTTGAGTACGAGGTGATGGAAGACCAATCTCAACAGGAATGATCGCTTCAGAGCCAAATGCCAAAGAGCATGGGGTTGCTTCTGTTATTGTGTGGGTAGTGGTTCGGTATGCCCAAAGTACTTGTGCAAGTTCTTCTGGCCATGCACCTTTCCTAGCATCTAATTTAGTCTTGAGGAGATGTTTAATAGTTTTATTAACAGCCTCCACCTAACTGTTTGCATGAGGGTGAATTGGAGAGGAAAAGCATAAAAAGATGTTCAACTCCTTACAGAAGTTTCTAAAGTTTGAGTTATCGAATTGCTTGCCATTGTCTGTAATAATGGTGTGAGGGATACAAAAACTATAGACAATTGACCTCTTTACAAAGTCTATGGTCTTCTTTTCAGTAATTGATGCGAGCGGTTCAGCTTCCACCCACTTAGTGAAATAATCAATAGCAACAATAGCATATTTAACTTATCCTTTACCTATTGGAAGAGGTCCAATAATGCCTTAGCATCCTTTTTATTGGTCGACCATTGGTATCCTTACTTGATACATTTATAAGCTAGAGATCGACCACCAGAATGGTTACCACATATTCCTTCATGGATTTCTTTAAGGATATAATTAGCTTCTTTTAGGCGAAGACATTTCAAAAGAGGAAGGTTGAACCCTCTTTTGTAGAGAACTCTATTAACCATGGTGTACCTTGATGCTCTCTCCTTTACCTTGATTGCCTTATTTCGGTTAGCTGGAAGTTCCCCTATCTCTAGGAATTTAATGATAGGGTCCATCCAGCACAGGCTAACATTTATAACCATTATTCTTTCTGATGAAAGTTCATACTTTGATATACTGGGAGACTCTAGGATGTCCATATGAGAGACAATTGGTAGAAGGGGGTCTACCCTAGAGGTAATTCTTGCTATACTATCAACCTTTGAATTCTCCCACCTTGGGACTCTTACGATGTCAAAACCTTTAAAATTGCGAAGAAAGAAGTTAACTCTATCCAAGTAAGCCATCATGGCAGAACATTTTGCTTGATAGTCTCCGTGGATTTAGTTAACCACTAATTGAGAATCGCTATGAATGGCAATCTCTTTAACTCCAAGGGCAACTGCCAACCTAAGTTCTCCAAGGAGAGCTTTATACTCTGCGATATTATTGGTAGCTTTAAAATTAAAACGTAAGGCCACAACAACTTCTACCCTATCTAGGGTTGACAAAATCAAGCCAGCTCCACTACCAATCTTATAAGATGACCTATCTACAAACAAGACCCTTGCCTTCTATGGATCTATTTTCATAGATATTGATTGATCATTTGATTTCATAGTCTCTTCATCGTCGTCAACTCCACTGCCTGAAAACTCTGCAATGAAGTTAGCGACTGCTTGTCCTTTGATAAATGGTCTTGCAATATAATTTATGTCAAACTCTCCTAACTCAATGGACTACTTGATGAGTCTTCCAGAAAGCTCTGGAAGATAGAGGACCTGCCGTAAAGGATGATCAGTTGGCACCATAACGATGTGTGCTTGAAAATATGGGCGAAGCTTTCGTGCAGCAACAACTAGGGCTAGAGCAAGCTTCTCCATAGGAGGGTACCGACCTTCAACATCTGTTAAAGTTTTACTCACATAATAGACTTACCTCTGGATTCCCTGATCCTCACAGATAAGACCTACACTAACTGTGTATGCAGAGACTGCTAGATACAGAAAGAGTGGTTCCCCATAATTGGTTTGGAGAGGAGAGGAGGAGAACCTAAGTATCTCTTAAGTTGTAGGAAAGCATTCTCACACTCACTTGTCCATTCAAATTGCTTACACTTCTTTAAAGCTTTAAAGAAAGGGTGACATTTGGTGATTACCCTTGAAACGAAGCGATTTAAAGCGGCAACTCGTCTAGTGAGACCTTGTATATCTTTTGGTGTTTTGGGAGATTCAAGCTGTAGAAGTGCTTGGATTTTCTCAGGATTGGCCTCTATTCCCCTTTGGGTGACAATAAACCCTAAAAACTTTCCAAAGGACACCCTAAAAGCACATTTGGTGGGATTCAGCTTCATATTGTGTTTTCGGAGGATGTCAAAAGTTGTTCGGAGGTCGTCTACATGGGATCTGGCATCCATACTCTTGGTAAGCATATCATTCATATAAACTTCCATGGTCTTTCCTAAGAGAGGAGCGAACATAGAGTTCACTAACTGTTGATAGGTTGCTCCAACATTTTTTAGTCCAAAAGGCATCATTCGATAATAGTACAACCCTTTATCTTTGATGAAGGCTGTTTTTTTCTCATCTTTCAAGTATATTGGAATCTGGTTATAACCAAAATAAGCATCCATGAAGCTCAGCAATTGGTGGCCAACTGTGGCATCCTGGGCAATGGAAAGCTATCTTTTGGGCAATACTTGTTCAAATCTTTGAAGTTGATGCAAATGCGCCATTTTCCATTGGCTTTTTTCACCAATACTACATTGGAGAGCCACTCATGGTATTTTACCTCTAGAATGATTCCACTTGTCAAGAGTTTTTTTACTTCCAAGGGAATCGCCTCTGAACGTTCTAGGGCTTGGTACCTCTTCTTTTGTCAAATGGGTTGAGCTTGAGGGTTGACATTAAGACGATGAACAGTTATACTTGGGTCTATGCCTGGTATGTCTTCATGAGACCATGCAAAAATGTCACTGTATTCTTAGAGAAAGCCAATCAATCTGTCTTTGATTGGTGTAGGAAGACTTTTACCTACCTTTATCGTCTTTTTAGGATTATACAAATAGATGAGGACCTCACCCATTCCTTCCATTAGAACTGCAGCTTCCCCTTTCATAGGGTATCGTGGATCCAAACTTTCCAATCCCTCAGAAGGTTCTCCTCGAATTATCATTAGCTTATGCGCCTTTTCTTTGAAAGCCATGTTGTAGCATTCTCGAGAGGTTCGTTGTTTGCCTCTAACTTCTCCTATCCCCGAAGGTGTTGAAAACTTCAAGATATGATGATAGACACCCATTACTGCTTTGAAGTCATAAAGTGATGGTCGTCCAAGAATTGCGTTATAAACACCTGGATGATCTACCATGAGAAAATTTACCATCTTGGTTGTCCGTAGGGAGCCTTCTCCCAAGGTGACAGGTAACAAAATTATTCCCTTGGAAATAACCTTTCCTCTAGCGAATCCCATTAGAGCAGTTTGGATGCCTCTCATATCCTTACGGTTAAGACCTAGTCGATCAAATGCATCCAATAACATTATGTCAGCTGAGCTCCCATTGTCAATCAATACTCTTTTTAACCTTTTATTGGCCACAATTACTGTGAGGACCAAGGCATCACAATGAGGATGATGGATACCCTGAGTATCTTGAGATAAAAAAGAGATAACATTATGATCCTTAGCATTGGTAGAAGAAGCCGTCAAGTTGACTTCATATTGAGGGAGATCATATCTTGCTTGCCTAGCCAGGTGCCTTCAGGCCTGGGCACTTGGACCAGCCATTATTCCCCCAAAAATCATGGCTACTTCTTCTAACGGTTCTTTCCTTTTGTCATTATTACTAGATGGTTCGGGGGGGCGATAAATGTATTCTTGTAGCTAGCCATCCTTGATAAGACCCTCAATTTATTTCCTAAGTTCAAAGCAATCGACAATGTTACGACCATGAGCTCGGTGGAAATGACAAAACTTTCTCCTATCTCTTGCTCTTGGATTCGACCATAAAGGGGCAGGCTCTTTTAGTAGTCCCTTATCTTTGATTTCTTTTAAGATATATTGCCATGACATGTTAAGTAGTATGAAAGTATGGTGCTCCTACTAGGGTCGATCATGATGCTCTTGGCAGGGTTGGGTGGATGACCTTTGCAACAAGAGACGATCATTTCTAAATGTATATCGCATGGAACGTCTGTCCGAGGTTAACCTTAAATTTCTATCGTGATGTTCTCTCCTGTGATTGTCATATGGCCATCCATCTATATGTGAGGAATTAAGCATCACCGGAGTTTGCTTTGGGTAATTTGCTTAATAAATTTTCTCTGCATCGGCATAGCTAGAAACCCTTGCTAATGCTTTTGGTACGTGCGTAGGAGGTTAACAGAGAATTCCTATGCTAGAGGGAGCTCCCCTTTGATTCCTTGGACCAAACCTTGCATAGCATAACCATCATTAAATTGATCCACTCGAGCGACCTCCCGCTGTACCTATCCACAAATGCACGGAGCAATTCATTACGACCCTGCTTGATTGAAAGAAGGCTCTGTGCTGGTCGACTTCTCGTTTTTATATTGCTAAAGTGCGTGAGAAAACTATGAGCAAGCTCATCAAAGCTGGAGATGGATGAAGCTGGTAACCTCCTATACCATTGCTTAACTGATCCTCCAAGGGTAAGAGAGAAAGTTCTACACATTATTCCTCCTAAGACTCCTTGTATGAGAAATAAAAGAGTCTAAATGCTCTCGAGGGTGAGTTATCCCTTCGTAAAGCTCAAGTTGTGGCATCTGAAATCCGTACGAGTATCTTTCCCTAAGAATATCTTCAACAAAGGGTGACTCCCATTGTGGACGACCATCCTCTTCTCCTCCTGAACGCTTAATCGACTTCTCTAATTTATGAATTTTTTCATCCATTTCTCGCTTGAACTCCGTATAATGATTATCTGATGTTTCCTCTTTTAAGATTTCCATTGGGATAACATCTGGGCGATGATCCTTACTTCTAGGTGGTGAGTTGGGGCGATTTTTTTTTACTAGAAGTTGCCCCTTAGAGCATAAGGACCATGATAAGAATAGGCTGGCTGATCAACATTACTTCCTTTTGGTCCATGCTCAACACTTGTATGACGCTTTTTGTTTAAAGAATGACGAAGTTCTACTACTGCCAATCGTTGTTCAGATATGACAAGTGGAGGAGGGGGGATCTTTGGGTGACCATCTCCTTTTTGAACACTAGGATGGAAAAGATTTGGTTAAACGGACTGCTGGAGAGATAATCCAGTGGTCTGGGCGACTAGGTCAGTATGTCCATCGACATCAGTTGGGATATTAGCTACTATCATAGCATTCCTTGGGTGTTTTCAGTAGTATTTCCATCCTGTTGAGTACTCTATCCAAAAGCTTGATTGAACATGGTCACCATACGATTTATTTGTTCACCAAAATTTCGCATGTTGTGCTCCATGGTAGTCAATCGACTCGTCTTGCCTTTCTTCGGTCTCTTATGTGGAAGTCGGGGTTGCTTAGGGTTAGGGGCCATCCCAGAGGATATTACTAAAGCTCTCCCAGTATCAACTACCCTTCAACGTCAGGGAGGGGCTTCTACCTCGATTTCTTTGTCAACCTCTTAGGAGGTTGAGTGTTAGGATGCGTGACTCATGATATGTGTCATTATATTTGGATGAGAGTAACAACTAAGGAGGCTTAGATTATCGTCTCCACAGACAACGTCAACTGTTGATGCACAATTTTTAGATGGCTGGAAACCGGATTGAAGCTTGAGTTGTATGTCGGGTCCAATCCTGAGAACAAAGAAAACAGTCAAGGGTGTCGGTGGTGGTGACGACAAAAACCCTTCGATGCCCAAGTCAGTTTCTGGCACATCAAAATTTTCTAAGAGAATTTTTTAGAGAGAGAAGCTATCAAAAGCAAAGGAAATTTAGAGAGAGAAAGAGTTTAGAAAAATGTGCATACCTTTAGCAAAAATTCAGAGGGTTTATATAGACATTAGGAGAAGTCATTGTGCGACCTAGGCAACGGGCTCAAATAATAGACTTCAATAATGGGCTGACTATATTATATTTAATTAAGGCCCAATTCTGTTGTGCCCATAACAATGATGAAGCCCACATAGGCTTACTATATTATATTTAATTTAGGCCTAATTCTGTTGTGCCCATAACAATGACAAAGCCCACATTCAACACGGTATAGTGCTTAGTAGTGGCCCAATGTGACCCGAAAGATGTAATCATGATAGGAATCAATTAAAAGAAATTTATTTGCAAATGATTATAAGAAACCAAAAGAAATTAATAACAAAAGAGTATCATAAGTATAGGTGGATTTTCTACCGCATGTATGTGCGTTAGTATTTTCATTGTCATAATTTCATTGGTTTAGTTTTAGGCAAATTGTGATCAATACATTTATCAGCAACTCCTATTAATTCAAGGATCGACAAATTATTAATTAGCTCCTTGGATTGCTATTGACAGTGATTCACGGCGATGAATCAAGCCTATTGTGCATTAGAATTGTAACATACATGCCCCCGAGTAATGAAAGCTCCTGTCTTTCTCTGGTCAATTTATCTTCTCTTTATGACATTTTCACGGCCCCACGTGACCTATTCACCCAATCAATTAACACATCAAACTCGGGATAAATACATAGGGAACCCTCAGTTATGGCCTACAGCATTCTCACCCCTCTAGATCTGAAAGTAACATACAAACCCCCGTATGTAGACAAACGTTAGAGAATCTGTTACTGGATTCCAAATTGCTACGCCCTAAAATCTCTTATTTAGAGACTTTAAGGGTGATTGATTAAGAAAAATAATAAAAGGACATCATCAATATCTCACTCTTTTTTTTTTAAATCATTTTCTAATTCATACATATATTTATACATGTCACATGAATCCATTACAACATCTGGCTATTTGCTTAAGATAAACTTTACATACACTGATGACCAAACTTAGTACATAAGTTGATAATCACATAATAAAATTTCCTATCACGATTTAGGCTAGTCAAAATATTTTCCAAAACCATCGCATGCATGTAAACGCCAGACTCCCAAAGCTCTGGAACACCACTAGTACAAATATCTTTTTGTGTACCTGTAGGGGGAGGGGGTGAGCATATAGCTCAATAGGAAAGATTCTAACATTATACTAAATCACAAACATTCAAACAATTACTCAATTACATAGTTACACAACTAATTATTATAAGTCAAGCAATCATTCTCATTCACACATCAAGGTATCACTTATTCACTTGATAATCATAATTTTTCATCTAATGTTTCCCTTAGACCCATATCCAAACGGCCTATCCAAGGCCTAACATTTCAAGTTTATATTTGTGTTCCCCTTGGATCTGTATCCAAAACGGCCCATCCAAGGTCCAACACATCAAGTTTATATTTTTGTTCCCCTTAGATCCGTATCCAAAACGGCCCATCCAAGGTCCAACACTAAGAATTTCATATCCGCATTCTCCTTGGAGCCGTATTCAAAATGGCCCATCCAAGGTCCAATGCATACACTTATAAACCTTTCAATATAATTTCTAAAATAAGTCTCAAGGTAATACATTTTTTATGAAAAATTCAGACTTGTCAGGAGGCGTGCACACGGGTCGGGTCAGTTCTGTAATTCCACTCGACACTAAATCGACACTCGACACTTTCATAACTAGACACTCAACACTTTCATAACCTGACACTCGACACTTTCATAATCAGACACTCGATACTTTCATAACCCGATATTCGACACTTTCCTAACCAAACACTCGACACTTTCCTAACCTGACACTCAACCCTTTCATAACTCGATACTTTCATAACCCGACACTCGACACTTTCATAACGAGATACTCGACACTTTCATAACCCGACACTCGACACTTTCACAACCAGACACTCGACACTTTCATAACCCGACACTCGACACTTTCACAACCCGACACTCAAAAGATACAGAATTGTGAGAATGTTCTGATTAGTCGGATGAACCGTATAATTTCCAGATTTCAACCTCCGATTTCAAAAATTTACCAAAATTTCATTTTAAATCCAAATTCAAAGAAATCAGTGGCTATTTAAAGCTTCATATGTCTATTTTCATAAACTAAAAAAAATTGTACAAATCACAATCTAGAAAAATGCAACATCTCAAATAACATAGAACTGTCACATGAACTACAACTTCCATCAAGAGCAACCTCTCCTTCACTTCATAAGCACATAATTTCACAAATAATTCATCATCCAAGCAACAAACAATCATTTCAATAATAAATCACATGCATTGCAAACCAATATCAATTAAAACAACAAAAATAAATAACATGATTTAAGTATAGTGTTAGAAAATCCCTACTTGGTTTTCAAGCCTATACACCTCTTTAATTTTTCCCTTCTTTTCCTCTCTTTTTCTTCCTTCTCTTTTTCTTCTTCTCCTTCTTCTCTCTCTCTCTCCCTGTAGCCGTAAGACTCTCATCTTCTATAGCAAAATGAAAGAAAAATCCTCCCCCTTTGGAACCCTAATGTCTCTCTTATATATACAAGGCCTTAATTCATGGGCCTAAGTCCACTTATTTTCCAAACCCATTTAATCCTTACCAAATTCTAACACAAGCCCACAACTATAATCCAACCCAATTCTCATTTATTTAAACATCGTTTTACAACTACTTCATGGCCTAAAGCCCATCAAATTCAAATAAAATTACTCAAATACCCTTAGGCATAGTTTCTAAATTTTGTAATATACAAATACATACATTTTTTTTGGAACTCTACAACCTACCCTCCTAAAAAAAATTTCGTCCTCGAAATTTGAAAATATGAGTAAGAAATTACCTCTTGCATTCAAAAGCTCATGATACTTTCTTTGAATCTCTGACTCTAACTCCGATGTGGCCTCTTCAATGCCATGATGCTTCCACAAGACCTTGATTAACGGAATGGTCTTGCCACGTAGGACTTGCACTCTTGTGTCCAGGATTTGAATAGGAACCTCTTGATATGAAAAATCTTGTTGAATATCCAACTCACTCCAATGTAGTACATGTGTTGGGTGAGGCTCATACTTCCTTAGCATCGATACATGAAATGTGTTATGAATTCCCGATAATCATGGCGGTAATGCTAACTCATAAGCTACTTCGCCAACCCGCCTTAGAATTTCAAATAGGCCAATGTAGCGTGGAGTAAGTTTACCTTTCTGTCCAAAAGGCATCAAGCCTTTACGCGGAGACACTTTTAAAAACACATGGTCACCCACTTTGAATTCTAACGGTCGTCTCCTTTTGTCTGCATAGCTTTTTTGTCGACTATGAGTTGTAAGTAAACATTGACGTATCAACTTCACCTTTTCAGTTGTCTCTCGTACAAGCTCGGGTCCTACTAAAGTAGCTTCTCCCACTTCTATCCAACATAAAGGGCGGCCTACCATAGAGTGCCACAAAAGGTGCCATTTCAATACTTGATTGATAGCTATTGTTGTTTGCAAATTCTACAAGTGGTAGATGATCCTCCCAATTACCTTGAAAATCCATCACACAAGCCCTCAACATATCCTCCAAAATTTGAATAGTGCGCTCTGATTGACCGTCAGTTTGAGGATGGAAAGTTGTACTAAATAACAACTGCGTACCCATAGCTTTTTGAAGGCTTTGCCAAAATTGAGTTGTAAACCTGGGATCTCTATATGACACCACTGAAACTAGAACTCCATGTAATCTCACAATTTCTTTAATGTACAGTCGACTCAAAACATCCACTGAATCGGTTGTACGTATAGGAAGAAAATGTGATACTTTTGTTAACCTATCTACAATCGCCCATATTGCATCCTTTCCTTTTAAAGAACATGGTAATCCAGTAAAAAAATCCATGGTGATGTAATCCCATTTCCATTCTGCTACAGGAAGTGGTTGGAGTAATCCTGCAGGCCTTTGATGCTTAGCCTTCACTTGTTGACAAGTAAGGCATCTGCACACATATTCAACAACATCCTTTTTTATTCCTTTCCACTAAAATTGTCGACGTAAGTCATGATATATCTTGGTACCACCAGGATGAACAACAAATTTAGAGTGATAAAATTCCTTAAGGATATCATCTTTACACTGTTTACTTGATGGAACAAAGATCCTGCCCTTGAATCGTAAACTCCCATCCGAACCAATTGTCCAATCAACACTTCCATCACCGTGTAACACATGCTCATACAAAGCTCTAGCCTCTGAATCTTGATGTTGCAACTGAATCACTCTATGCACAAGAGACGGTTAAGCAACAAGTGTAAAAAGGCGAATTT
This sequence comes from Boswellia sacra, assembly GCA_013180625.2. Taxonomy (NCBI): domain Eukaryota; kingdom Viridiplantae; phylum Streptophyta; class Magnoliopsida; order Sapindales; family Burseraceae; genus Boswellia; species Boswellia sacra. The sequence continues at coordinate 39,500 of SNVD02002795.1, read as the reverse complement.
GATCTCCGCAATCCTCAACCAAGATATCATAATCATGAATAGACTGCAACATGCTCCATTCTCCTGTCATTGCACTAACCATAGCTCTCAACTTTCTACTTAATGCGTCAGCCACCACATTCGCTTTACCAGGGTGATATTGGATAGAGAAGTCATAGTCTTCCCAATACTCCATCCATCTTCGTTGTCTCAAGTTCAAGTCTTTTTGGGTGAAAATGTATTTCAAACTTTTATGATCACAAAAGACTTCAAACCTCTTACCATATAAATAATGTCGCCAAATTTTCAAAGCATACACTACCGCAGCAAGTTCTAAATCATGGGTGGGATAATTTTGCTCGTGAGGTTTCAACTGGCGAGAAGCATAGCTTGTTCCATTAACACACACCCTAATCCATTCAAGGAGGCATCAGTGAATACTACATGATCAACTCCACGTTGCGGTATCACAAGAATAGGTGTTGAAGTTAATCTTTTCTTCAATTCTTGGAATGCTTGCCACATGCATCATTCTATTTGAATTTGACTCCTTTCCTTTTTAACCTAGTCATTGGTGCAGCCAATCGAGAAAAGTTCTCAACAAAATGCCGATAGTAACCTACTAGACCCAAGAAGCTACGTACTTCAAACACATTCTTTGGTCGTTCCCATTTCATAATTGCTTCCACTTTCGATGGATCTATCGAGATTCCTTGTCTTGGCACCACATGGCCTAAAAATTTTACTTCTGATAGCCAAAATTCACATTCACTTAGCTTGGTATAAAGACGATGCTCTCTCAGTGTTTGAAGTGCTATACGGAGATGTTGCTCATTTTCAACTACAGATGAAGAATAAATAAGGATATCACCCACAAACACAATTACTAATTGATCCAAGTAAGGTTTGAAAATATGGTTCATCAAATCCATAAAGGTAGCAGGAGCATTAGCTAGTCCAAATGGCATGACCAAAAACTCATAATGCCCATAACAGGTACGAAAAGTGGTCTTTGGTATGTCTCCTTCCTTTATTCTCAACTGATGATAGCCTGAACGAAGATTTATCTTGGAAAAACAACAAGATCCTCTTAACTGGTCGAATAAATCATCAATCTTAGGTAAATGATATTTGTTTTTCACTGTAACCTGCTTGTAATCTATACATAAATGCAATGAACCATCTTTCTTCTTCACAAACAATGCTGGTGCACCCTAGGGAGAAGTACTGGGTCGGATGAATCCTTTTTGTAACAATTCTTCTATTTGTGGCTTTAGCATCCTCAACTCTGCTGGAGTCATTCAGTAAGGAGCAACTGATATGGGTGCCACACTTGGATACACCTCGATAGCAAACTCCACTGCTCTAATTGGAGGTAACCCGGGCAACTCTTCAGGAAAAACATCAAGAAAACCACTTACCACAAGAGGAAGTTCAGAAACCCTTTTATTAGTCTCTTCTACTAATATAGTTGCTATCATGTTTCTGACCCCTTTCTTGTTTTGCGACCCAAGCAGAGGGTTAGGCAATGATACATATTTGTCCCTATAAAAACTGAAAACGATCCCCTCAGTCGTGTGAATTATCACTTTCTTCTTGTAACTATCTAATATAACTTAATAAGTTGACAACCAATCCATTCCTAATATCAAATCATACTCAAAGAAATCCATAAGTATCAAATCAAATGACAACCTATGCCCATTGATCTCTATCACACAAGAACGACATGTCCTCCCAACTTCTAAGGTACTGCCCATGGGCGACTCCACGTGTAATACAGAATCCAACAAATTATACTCTAATCCTAATGAAAATGCAAAATGAGTGGATATAAAAGAATGAGTAGCTCTAGAATCAAATAAAACACGGGCCCATGCGTTAAAAATCACTAATGTACATCCAACAACCACGTTATCTGTAGGCTCTGTCGGCTGAGTCAGAGCAAAAACTCATCCCTGAGTCATCTGTCCCTGATGTCTACTACTCTGTGATTGTCTTTGAGGCCTAACGGATTGAGAAAAAGCTGCTTGAGACCTCTGTGATGCATGATATGACTGAGTATCACGTCCGTGAGACGGTGGTCTAGACTGTGGCTCTGACCCTTGTTGAGCAGTCAATTGGCTCTGACTAATGATACTTTGAGGACCTTTCATCCCTACTGGACAATCTCGTTGAATGTGACCGTATTGTCCCCATCTATAGCATCTGGAACACTGACGTCGCAAATTACCTGGTTTCCCACACTCATAATAAACTCTCTGACTTTGTGAAGACCCACTTGATATGGAGCTTTGAGATTGTAGTTGTTGAGACTGAGAATTAAAGGAAGTCTTACTGGAATGAGTTCTATGTCTCTTACCTAAACGATCATGCTGTCTCATTCCTCTAGAAGGTATGCCAATACCCCCTACTCTATGACTCTGAGAGATCTCCTGTTCTACAACTAAGGTAGTCTCCACCACATCAGCATATGTCATCAATCTACATACTGCAACTAAGGGTCTGATGTCATCTCTCAATTCCTTTTGAAATCTTCGAGCCTTGCTAGCCTCATCTGCTACTAAACCAGGTGCAAAACGGGATAAAGCAGTAAATCGTGCCTCATATTGTTGCACTGTCGTGTTCCCCTGTGTCAAGTATATGAACTCATTTTCCTTCTGATCACAAAAAACTATAGGAAAATATTTGTCTAGAAAAGCAGTAGAGAAATCTCTCCAAGTAAGGATATTTCCTTCTCTAATATGCTCAACAGATGTCCACCATTGTAATGCATCTCCTGTCAACAAGTGGGTTGCCACCCTGACCCGTAAATCTTCTTCAACTTCCAAAAGGTTAAAGAGGCGCTCAATTCGTATAAGCCAGTCTTCTGCAACATTCGAATCGGGCTCCCTATGAAAAATCGGAGGATTGTGATGGTGGACCTCTCTAAGAGCATTCTTCATTCGATTGTCAACACCTATCACTAATACCAGTTGAGGTGGTGGTGGTAGGTTAGCACGAAGAGTATCTTTAACTGTGTTTGCCACTGTCTCTACCAATGTATTGGCCACATCTCTCATAGCCCTATAAAACTCCGACCTCTCACCACCCTCAGGTGGATTGGAACTCGAAGCACCTCGTGTACGAGAACTCATTATCTTATTTTATCAATGGCAAAAAAATAAGTGGCAAAATTCTATAACATATAGAACACAAACATAACAAACAATTACTCAAGGCATATGCAAGCACACAAGACATAACTCTACCCTTCCCAAACCATCTACATCCTTTTTCTAGGTCCACAGTAAAGCTTAGGCTCTAATACCACTCTGTTACACCCTAAAATCTCTTATTTAGAGACTTTAAGGGTGATTGATTGAGAAAAATAATAAAAAGACATCATCAATATCGCACTCCTTTTTCTTTTTAAATCATTTTTCAATTCATACATATATTTATACATATCACATGAATCCATTACAACATCTAGCTATTTGCTCAAGATAAACTTTATATACACTAATGACCAAACTTAGTACATAGGTTGATAATCACATAATAAAATTTCCTATCACCATTTAGGCTAGCCAAAACATTTCCCAAAATCATCGCATACATGTAAACGCCAGACTCCCTAGGAAAGCTCTAGAACACCACTAGTATGAATATCTTTTTGTGTACCTGTAGGGGGAGGGGGTGAGCATATAGCTCAATAGGAAAGATTCTAACATTATACTAAATCACAAGCATTCAAACAGTTACTCAATTAGATAGTTACACAACCAATTATAATAAGTCAAGCAATCATTCTCATTCACACATCAAGGTATCACTTATTCACTTGACAATCACAATTTTTCATTTAATGTTTCCCTTAGACTCGTATCCAAACAGCCCATCCAAGGTCTAACATTTCAAGTTTATATTCGTGTTACCCTTGGATCTGTATCCAAAACGGCCCATCCAAGGTCCAACACATCAAGCTTATATTTGCATTCCCCTTAGATCTGTATCCAAAATGGCCCACCCAAGGTCTAACACATCAAGTTTATATTTGTGTTCCCCTTGGATCCGTATGCAAAATGGCCCATCCAAGGTCCAACACTAAGAATTTCATATCCGCATTCTCCTCGGATCCGTAATCAAAACGGCCCATCCAAGGTCCAATGCATACACTTATAAACCCTTCAATATAATTTCTAAAATAAGTCTCAAGGCAATACAGTTTTTATGAAAAATCCAGACCTGTCAAAAGGGGTGCACACGGGTCGGGTCGGTTCTGTAATTCCACTCGACACTTTCATAACCCAACACTCGACACTTTTATAACCAGACACTCGACACTTTCATAACCAGACACTTGACCCCTTCATAACTCGACATTTTTATAACCCAACACTCGACACTTTCATAACCCGACACTCGACACTTTCATAACCAGACACTCAACACTTTCACAACCCGACACTCGACACTTTCACAACCCGACACTCGACACTCGACACGTAAGCGTCAAGTAATGTCGGATTAAATATCTGACTCAAAAGATACAGAATTGTGAGAATGTTCTGATCAGTTGGATGAACCGTATCATTTCCAGATTTCAACCTTCGATTTCAAAAATTTCAAAAATTTACCAAAATTTCATTTTAAATCCAAATTCAAAGAAATCAGTGGCTATTTAAAGCTTCATATGTCTATTTTCCTAAAAAAAAGAAAAATTGTACAAATCACAATCCAGAAAGATGCAGCAGCTCAAATAACATAGAACTATCACATGAACTACAACTTCTATCAAGAACAAACTCTCCTTCACTTCATAAGCACATAATTTCACAAATAATTCGTCATCCAAGCAACAAACAATCATTTTAACAATAAATCACATGCATTGCAAACCAATATCAATTAAAACAACAAAAATAAATAACACGATTTAAGTATAGTGTTAGAAAATCCCTACTTGGTTTCCAAGCCTATACACCTCTTTGATTTTTCCCTTCTTTTCCTCTCTTTTTCTTCCTTCTCTTTTTCTTCTTCTCCTTCTTCTCTCTCTCTCCCTATAGCCATAAGACTCTCCTCTTCTATAGCCAAATGAAAGAAAAATCCTCCCTCTTTGGAACCCTAATGTCTCTCTTATATATACAAGGTCTTAATTCATAGGCCTAAGTCCACTTATTTTTCAAACCCATTTAATCCTTACCAAATTCTAACACAAGCCCACAACTATAATCCAACCCAATTCTCATTTATTTAAACATGATTTTACAACTACTTTATCACCGAAAGCCCATCAAATTCAAATAAAATTACTCAAATACCCCTTAGGCATAGTTTCTAAATTTTGTAATATACATATACATACTTTTTTTTTTGGAACTCTACACAAATCTTCTATTCAAATACTAATTTACCCCTGTTTTGTCTTATTGAAAAGTAATAGGACATTGACTCATTTGATCCGAAGTCACAAAGTAATGTGAAAGCTTGTTGCACTTGTCAAAATTGAATAAAATATAATTAAAAAAATCAAAGTTCACTATAAGAAATTTTCACATATTTATCACTTTGTAATTTTTTTAGTTGGCGTTTTTTTAAAAAAGTGAGAACTATAACAATAATATGAAAGTCAAAACCATATTTTCTTCATACTTGTCAATTGTTGTTTTGATTATATTACATATTTCTCACATTTTTAGATAGTGACAAGTAATTAACAAGTAATTAGGATACATATGAAAACAAATAAAGTTTAAATGCTTAGAAGTAGTTTTCAGGATGATTATGAAAAATTTTAATATATTAAAAATTCAAGTAATTTTACTAAATTATATAAACAAAATAACTCCGAAAACCTAACCTAAAACCTAAACTAAGCCGTCTCTCTGGTTCTCTCCAGCGCCGCAGCACCTCCTCTGCAACTCGCTGACAGTAGCAGCGGTGAAGTGAGAGAGGAAGAGGAAGAAGATGGAGGGCATATCGTACCAGCGATTTCCCAAGGTCAAAATCTGTGACCTGAAGGACGATTATTGTAAATTTGAGCTTTGTGACACTGACGCCTCCATGGCCAATGCCCTTCACCGCGTCATGATTGCTGAGGTCCCTACCATCGCCATCGACCTCGTTGAAATCAAGGTTAACTCAACCGTCCTCAATGACGAGTTCATCGCTCACCGCCTTGGCGTCATCCCCCTCACCAGCGAATGCGCCATGAGCATGTGCTTCTCACGTGACTGCGACGGAGACGACCAGTGCGAGTTCTACTCCGTTGAGTTATTTGTAGAAAAGTGGCTGCCATAATTGGATCAATTTAATAATTAGTTTGAGGTGTTATGTGAATTTGATTTTAGTCGATTTTTAAGACCATTGTTATTTGTTAGTCGAGTAAAGTCTTTCATCAAAGTTTAAATTTTGCTTGTTGTTAGCTAAGAAATAACTAGGTTTTTGCTCGTTGTGGTTAAACTTGATGGATTTGAAAATTAGTGACTGTTGAAGCATTTGATTCTGGTATTTTCTTTTTTCATTACTCATAGCGTCGTGTTTATTTTTGTAGAAATTCATCACTTGCGGTTGCAATGTGCCCTCAAGGCCGTTGGCAGAAAGTTTCTAAGGGTTCTTGGGTTCAATCCATGTCACCTTTTGAGAACAAAATCTTCGATATAAGGATGGCCAATTCATCTTCAGAAACAGTTGAGGTCTCTATCGAAGAAGGTAAGATTTTTCAAGAATAATTTGGTGAATCGTGAATCCTACTCTATTTGTGTTGTAAACTTGACATCACTGACTTGTGTAAATGCTGTCACTCCTTATTTTTCAGAATTCTTTTTATATCGTGTTATATTTCTGATCTTGGGCATCCTTTTATTAACATTGGCTTTGACGCTGAGCAAGTCATTGGTATTTTACTATGGGAGTGCCATGGCAGTTGGGGTCATCCTTGTTGTCTTGGTAGTCCTTTTTCAGGTAATACAATTTTTGCTTTTCCACTATCTGATTTTGTCTACAATTTAAAAGCTATAGATGTTTATTTGAATTTTGGGCATTGTTCAAATATATTGATTGTGCTAAAAAGTCTTTTTTTCATGATAGGTTTTACCTCTTGATATGGGATTTCTTTACGTGATGTTCATGTATGATATTCTTTTTTTCCATCTGGATAATTAGTAGGAGTTTTGGTGGCAGTAACACTCATTGTGGAGTTTAAAGAGTGATACTTCGAATCAATTAAGTTTCAATAATTTTCGCTTGCAAATTTTTTATGCGATGGTTTATGTCTTATTTCTGATTCTCTATTTGTTTTAAATTGCTTGTCTCAATATTTTTACATGCATATTTAATAATAAAGGGTGAGGCTTTTCATAGTGTGTAGAACCAACTTATTTTGCCAAGGTTTAGGTTTTGTGTGCGCTTTACTAATGGTGAAGTTTATGGTAGTCTTCATTTGGAATTTCATTATATCGCACTTCTTGTCAAAGTTCCATATATTAGTTCAGATACTGTTATCGACGTGCGAATCAAGGATATCAAAGTTTATTCCTTGTTGAATTAGTTATTGATTGTCCTATTAGTATGTAAAATTAATTCAGGTTGATTTGATGTCCACTTTTGATGTCTAAATATGGCATTAGTCTTGTGGTTTAATTGAATATTTCAGTTTAACTAATGTCGTTGTTCTGGGTTATTGACAGGGAATGAAGCTTCTCCCGACCGGTCGAAAAAATTCACTTGCAATATTTATGTACTCATCCCTTCTTAGTGCCAACCTTACTTATTCAATCTCCCTCTCCTCTTTTTATTTTATCTAATTATTTTTTCCTACCTCTCCCAAATGACTGAGTGTATGTAAGTCTCCCAATCACATTTTTTTTTCCTTTTTCCAGGTGGGTTTGGGATCTTTTCTCTTGAGCTACTTACCGAGGTCGTTCCGTTCATTACTTGCAGAGATTGGAATCAGCGAGGACATGTACAATCCTGTATGTAAGTTATCCATAATTATGTTAGTTATTATTGCCTCTGTGATGCAGAGCATATTTTCATAGCATTTCATCTATATTCTTATGACTGACCCTTGATGTTATGTTCAATGGAAATATTTTGTTTTAGCGTAGGGTTCATAAGTGATCAATGGACCATATTAGTTCACAGGTTTTTTTGTCAATTTAACTGCTATATTGATGTTAGAGATTAGAATTGATACTTGGTGGACCACGATAATTATTTTAGGTTAAATAGATGTATATTGATTTAATATCTTTTATATCTATATCCTTTTAACCTAATTGGTGAAAATTTAGTCTACTCCTCAAATTCGAGAAACTATTCAAATCAAATACCTGTTGCTGGATTCATTTGAATCACTGGAAAAACCACCATTAGAGTTACTCACTGAAGTAGTGTTACTTTATTGCTATAAAGCAGTGCAATCAATGTAGATTAATGAACAGTAATTTCTATTATACAAAAAAGAGAATGGTCAAATAATGTATAGCTTTGATGTTGTTTTTAAAGAATTTCCTTGAATCAACTAGAGTTTAGGTGTATCTATGCTATTGCTCCACAAGAAAAGATTATTTTATTTATTTATTTTTCATAAGTCATTTAGATATGTGTTCAATGATAAAACTAGGTAGATGTATTTAATAATCTGCGGGTTCTTCTTTAAGTCCAGGATAATTGATGCAAATACAACAGTTTAATCCTCTTCTGCAAGGGTTTGGATACACTATTTATGTGGCCATGTGTTACTTGGTCTTTGTTTTTTAAAAATTACTTCATTTGATGTTAGTGACAATTATGATGCTTTCTTGTTTCCTCTTTGTATTAGAGTTTGTATTCTATATGTTCACTTTTTAAAAAAAAATAATAATTAAATCATTTGTTTGCTTTAGAGCATGTATTTGCTTTTATTGTGGCGCTTCATTTATTTCATTATGGCTATATATTTCTGCAGAAAATTGTTATTGACATTGATTGTTATTGAATTTTTCAAAGATTGGATGTAGTTACAGAATAATATTTAATAAATTGTATCTTGTTAAGAAACTAAATTCCTTTGAGAAATTAAATTGTAGTTGGCAATCTTTCTTTTGGCTTTTGTTTTTCTGGTTGGAGCATGGTTAGGCTTCTGGGTTGTCTGCAGTTTGTACTTGATGACGATGGATCAATTGATATGAGCACATCTTTATTTGTTGCATGGCCCATCCGCATTTTGGCTGTTATCATGATTCTTCAGGTTCTTCCCTCTCATCCCTAATTTCCAATTAGCTTTTATTTATGATTAGTGTAGTGAAAAATATATTTCCTTTTTATTCTCAAAATCTCAAAGTATTTTGTTTTAGAGTTCTCTGGATTCCCTATTGGCAGCTAAAGCATTGATGCCTGGAGTGATAGTTTCATCAATATTGAGGAAATTCACAAGATTGAGATTCTTGCGTCGTTTGTTCAAGTAAGTGTTCTATTTCGAGATTGGAGCTTAATCATTTTCTTTAATCACCAAAATTTGCTTCCAGTTAATTCATTGAGATCTACACCCTAATATTATAGTAGATACCTGTCTGAACATCGATAATGCAAAATTTTCAATCAACTTTTTCCATTAAAAATATAACAAAAGGGTAAATCCCACATAACTACTCTAAGATTTTTTGAAATTCCATATAACTACTTGTGGCTTTATTAACCCATAAACCTTCTCTGCCATTAGTTAAAGTCTGTATGTTTTGTTAAAGTTGAGCTAAAACGACAAAATTATCCCTAAAATACTAAACAAAGAAATCCTTAAAAAATGTAGATTCCTTTTTTTTTAATTTTATTAGATAAACAACTTAAAAATTAAAATATGTTTTTAGTGTATTTTTAAATTTTAATTTTGTATAACACTCTTGGTTCTTGGTCAATTGTTGACTGGTTCATGATCTAACACTTCCCATTCTTCTAGTATGTGACTGGACCAGTATCATAGTTAAACCTATTTAATTATTCTCATTGACTTTTTTAACTTAACAAATAGCCTATTATACCTTTTCTATAGTTATCTTTAGTTGGAGTTGACTAATAGTAGGGGAGATTTGTGGAATTTTTAAAACCATGTGTGGTCACGTAGGATCTCAACAAACCTCAGCTGTTGTTGGTCGGATATATTTTAATAGAAATGATATTTTCTATTCTGGTATTGGAAGGATATGATGTGTGAGAAAATGTGACTTATCAATTAGTTTGCCACAGCAGTGGAAACTGAAAACTCTTTTCTATTTTATGCAGCTCAAGTAGCAGAGCACTGAGGCAGCTACTTTGATGCAGTGACTCCCTATTACACATTATCAATTTTCATCCCATTCATTGTAGTTTAAATCTGATATTGCCATCTGTGAAATAGAATTTAGAACGACCACTTGCTGTAGTTTCCAAGTATCTAACTTTCATTTGTTGTGTTTCGCTTTAATCTGGCAGAAATAACCAACATAATTTATTCAATATACGTGGTTCATTATATGCATCTGTGATATTCTTGGGCATCAATAACTGCTCAAATGTTATACCATATGTTGCAATGGAGCGAGCTGTTATGTACCCGAGAAAAATTTGTAGGAATGTACTCTCCATGGGCCTATTCATTTGCACAGGTACCAAAATCTTGTCATTAAAAATTTAACTCTAACATATGGAACTCTACTAGATATGCTTTTCCAGATTGGTTTTTTTCTGGCTGTGAAAAGCACAAGTAGAATATAAAGGGTCATTAATTTAATGTTTTTCTTATTCATTTTCATATTGATTTTGTAGGTGACAGTTGAGATTCCTTATTTACTTATTCAAGCAGTTGATTTTGTAAGTCACATATCTAACCAGTTCATTTCTGTCCTCTGGCTTTTAGCCTTCGAGGATCAAGCACAGGTGCTTTTTTACCAATATAATCTATCGTTTTTGGACTTGTTATAAGTAACGAATCTTTAGTGATAATCTTCTGTTGTATGCTTACCTTGTGCAGCTAGGTTCTTCAAGCTTCCTTCCATTGAACTCCAGTCAAGCATATACTTGTGTCTTTTTTGTGTTTAGTGAATGTTTTGTGTTAAGCTCTTAGTTTTATTGGGATTTTTCTTCGTTGTCAAAGCAATATGAAAGTGTGAATAGTTGTTTATGAATGATAGTGGCTTATCAAAAAATTAGGAAATTGAAGTGCCAGTCATGCTTTAAATAGAAATCTTTTCTGTTGACATGAGTCTGTTTCTTAAATTTTTTAAAATACCTATTATATATATATATATATATATATATATATATATATATATTTAAATACTTGGCTTTTTAAAAACTGTCAAGTATATATATATTTTTTAATTTTTAAAACTATTATATTTGGCGGTCAAAAACCATCAAATATAGTCAGGTGCATATTTGGCAGGTTGACCGACCACCAAATATGCCAAATTGATTATATTTGGCGGTGCCATTGGTAGCGCTTTCAAGATTGCCAAATATAAGCATTTTTCTCGTAATGGTTGATGTGAATTATGATTGAAAAATAATATAAAGACTGTAAAACAAAAGAAATAAAAACCATGTAAATCCAACAATTAAAATGCCAATACATATACTTATTTTCCATCTACTTTGACATGAATAGAAGAAATAGTTCACCATCATCCCAGTTTCTATCATCTTACACAAGCAACCAGTGACTCATTTGATACGATGTAACAAAGTAATATGGAAGCTTGTTGCACTTGTCAAAATTGAATAAAATATAATTAAAAAATCAAAGTTGACATGAATTATAATTAAAAAAATATAAAGACTATAAACCAAAAGAAATAAAAACCATGAAAAAAGCCATTGGTCTGACAATTAAAATGCCAATACATATACTTATTTTCCATCTACTTTGACATGAATAAAAGAAATAGCTCACTGTCATCCCAGTTTCCATCATCTTACACAAGCAACCAGTGATAACCAACCTTTTAACAATCTTAGTCAAGCACAAAGCAAAGCCATCCACGGAAAAAATACAACAAATATCTACATATAGCAAGTAAAATAAGAAATTACATATATCCAAAATATAAGATTTCAATTATAGTCCATAGTAATAATGGACACATTAGTTTAAGAGTCCTGTACATGGTACTATGGCTTCCAAGTTGTGATTCCAAAATCATGCTATAGATCTGTCATATGCAATATTTTTACAAAAAAAATGCATATGTATGAACCATTGACAGTTTTTAAACGTATAAAGCCTATGTTAGCCATTTAAACTTATCAAAAAAAAAAGGTCCAACTGCTAGTTTAAATCCGCCAAAGTAGTTCCAAAAAAATTGTTCGACTTAAAACTCAGTTACCAAGCTGAGTATTTGCTTTCAACTGTTGTTACAGTCCCACTTCCCCTTGAGATGCATCTCCACTACCTATTAAAATTTAAAAAAGTATATATCTCTTGAGCGACATAATTAGTATTAACATTGCATGAAAATGAAAATGAGAAACAACAAAAAAATGATGAAATTCAAACCAGTTACATGAGTAATCTGTGGCTCAAAGTATTGCGACCCACCGACAACATTAGTTCTTTGAATCTCTTGTTGCACTGAGCTTCCAGCACCTCTATTTCCTTCAACTCTTGTTCTCTGAATCCCTGGTTGCATTGAACTTCTAGCAACTCTATTTCCATCAACAGTTGTTCTCTGAATCTGTAGTTACACCGAGCTTCCAACACCTCCATTCCTATCAATTGCTTTCGCCAAATTAATAACAAATTTTTACAACTAGATTTGAATTAAAAAGTGCATTTTGATAAGTAATGCAATAATCCAAATTAAAGTAATGGTCGCCTAATATATATATATATGTGTGTGTGTGTGTGTGTGCCCTTTTACCTAAGGTAGGGCAGTTCCTTTTGTTGTGCCTCAATAAATGACAACATCCACATTTGACACTATCAGCTCTTGACTGTTTGGACTTTTCATTCTCTTCCCCCTCATGTTCAAAGCAGGCCTTCCTATTCTTGACGGGAGGATGAACCTTTTCTTCATTATCCTCATTCCACATGCATTGATTAGGGATTGTTTGAACATGTCTATGGTATGTGTGCAGTGGACATAATCAGTAATAAATTGAGGAATAGGTCTTTGATAATCAAAGGCACTGACTGCATGGCTGCATGGGAGTCCAGAAATCTGCCACATGCCACAATCACAAATGTGCAACTTCACATTGACAATGTATGTTCTTGTTGGTGTTTGAAATTCATCCATGATCTCATGTAATTCATCACCAGGCCAAAACACTCTTAACTTTCCTGAATCTGACATAGTCTTTCAAATTTGGCTTGCACTCTTAATGGTAGGGTTGTAACCTAATCATTGACTAGTTGTCTTCTCTTTGGAATCTCTTCATCACTTTTCTCTTGTAATACTCAAGCAAACTGAGGACTGGTAGACCTCTGTTATCACCCAATCAGTTATTGAAGGATTCAAACATGTTATTGGTAACATGGTCTGATTTAACTCCTCTATCAAATAGATTCAGACACCAATGCTTTGGTTCATTGTCAAGGACCCATTGATAGGATGATTTATCTTTATCTTTCAACTTCTTCATGGCTGCATTAGAGTCTGCTTTGTCAGAGGATTTACTAATTGCCTAAAACAACTTCTTATACTCTATACTTGGGTATCTTTTCCTGAAGTTGGCATATAGATGTCTTGCACAATGCCTCACTTCAACTCTCGGCCAATATTTCCTCACTGCGTTTATGAACCCTTTTTGTCTGTCATGTTGGAAATCAATACACAAGAACTTTGAAAACTCACTCTTTATTGGAAGTTTAAACAAAGCTTAAGAGTTTATTTAGAATTTAAAGTCTAAGTGTAAATAGGATTAAAGTCCTAATTAGATTAGAAGACATATTATGGGAGGATTACTAATCCTAGTTAATTATAAATAATGATTAATTATTTAGTTATTTTAGAAATATTAGTATTCATAGTTTGAGTAGGATTAGGATTGAGTCTATTATATAAACTTTGTAATTTGTCAATTTCATTAAGAAAAAAAAAGAAATAAGAAGAAATAAAGGAGTGTTCAACAGTCAATATCTTTTTCTTCATTATATTCTTGTGTTGCTTGATTGGTTGAGTAATTATTCTCCAACAAAGTGGTATCAAAGTAAGCCAAATTTCAACATGTCAGACATGATAGTTAATGGCTTCTCATCTACTAGCCCAAAAAAAAAACGCTCGTGTTGTGTAAGAACCAACCCCAAGAATCATTGCTCTCTACCTCACATATACATATGGTAAGAGGATAAATACCACAATTTGCATCAATAGAGACAGTTGATAAGAGGACTCCACCATAAGGCCCGTTACTATGACAGCCATCCACTCCTATGAATCCATTACAACCATTCAAGAACCCATTTTTTTTTGCTGTAAAGCTCAAAAAAATCTCTTAAACCTAGGGCTATAGGAAAGCGAAGACCTATCTAAGCTCATTGTAGCAATGGACCCCAAGTTTGACTCAATAACACCTCTAGAATAACTTCACAGCATAGCATAAGATTCTGCATGCCCCATCCCTTCAGAAGCCATAAACTTGTTCCTCGCCCTATATAGTTTATGCTTTGGAATCACCAGCTTATGTTTCTTGAAGATTTCATCCTGGACTGGCTTGATGAGTTGACCTTCTGCAGCTTTAAGTAATGACCCAAACTCTCTGGAAAATCACGTTGAAGTTGCCTCCCTATTCTTCTGGACCCTAAGACACCTGTGAGATGGGTTATAGCTCTTTATTTCAAGACACTCAGTACCTTTAGTCCTCGAGGCATAAATTTTCCATTTGCAATCTTTACTAGAGCACTTAGATAATACCCTTCTCTTCTCATTTTTTAGTCTCTTGATTATAAATCCTTCTTGGATAACATACTCAGTTAAAAATTGTCTAAAATGGTACACATCCCTAAAAATTTGTCCAACCTTAAAGATAATATACTCTTTACCATTAACAATCTCCTTTATAAATTCATTTTTGCACAAATGCCTATTGATTTTTGCCACCTTGTCATCAGGATCACTATCCATACCATCACTCAGATCTTCTAAAGTGGTTTCAAAGTCAGACAGGTTACAATCACTATCCCCATCTCCTCTAGAGTAGTATCTTGTGGAACACCATCAATCACAGTGACTCGTTCTTTTTCTTCCTCATCACTCCAATGGAAGTCGTTCTCAGGTTCTATTTCATAGTCACTTTCATCAGTTCCATTCTCTTCATCCTCCTCTGTCCGCTCATAGGCTGCTTCATTCTCTACATCAATTGCTCGCTCATCATGTGGCTTATCTATTGGATCATCAATTACCTTTTGGTATGCTTCAATTCGATCGTGCTTGAGCTATGCAGCAAAGTCGAGATAGAATTTGAGAGGGAAGGAAAGTGACTTTTGAGATTTTAGACGGAATTTCTACCATCGGTGTGAGATTTGAGAGGAAATTTGAGAGATGAAATTAGGGATTTGAGAGGGAAGGATGAGAGAGAGGGGCAGAGAAGGGTGTAAAAAGACGGAATAGAAAAACAAAAGATTTATATTAAAAGGGGATTTTACTGCGAGCCTTAGCAAACACAGTAAAGTTTATCTTTTTTACTGCGGGTGTGGTAGCCCGCCATAGAATTCGAACTTTTAACCGCATTTTTTGAGGCCCGCGGTAAATAGATGCAGTAAAAACTCTATTTTGTAGTAGTGTCATCATGTGGCTTATCTACTGGATCATCAATTACCTTTTGGTATGCTCCATGGACTGGTTCATAGAACTCTTTGTGGATTCACTTCATTGATTGCTTCATTTTCCATAGGCAGCACTTCCATATGCAATCTAATAGTTCTTATCTCTCTAGCTAGATGTTGTGCAAAAACTATCAACAGATCGCCATCATTGTTCACCAGCATTTGCTTACTAGACCAAGGGTTTATTGTATGAAGCCTCAAACGGTTGTGAGGTAGCATTTTAGGGAACTTTGCCATTAGTTGTGCCTCATCAAGCAGCATCATTCTATTGTACATGTCAGGATCTATTTCGGAAATGGACTACTCCCCTCTGAGTAGACTAACCATAATTGTCAACTTTTCATCCACTCTCCTATTTATATCAATCAAACAAACAAAAGAAAAAAATAAATATCATACACATCTAGAATAGATTCTTGCTTTAATACTATTCAAACTGCTTATATATTTCATTATTAACATGGTAAATGTAATAAATAAAATATACATAATATATGCATATACATATTTAAATTAAAAATTTCACAGTTACATCAATTAGAAGTATAAAACATACATGACATTAGAGCACATAAATAAAAGAGTAATACAAACCCAAAAAGAAAAAAATTAAAGGGCAAAATTTAAATCATTGAACGTTGAAGTAATTAAAAAAGAAAAAAAAAATTTCTCAATAATGAGAAAGAATACGGACCAAACAAAACATGGCACGTGCCACCATTTTTTTTTTAAAAAGTTGGCATTTCAGACTCTAAAACAATTAAAAAAAAACTTTAACTATTGCTCACTTACGAAAGTCAAAAAAGTCAAACTTTTCAAGAGAAAAGTATGAAAACACAACCCTGATCACTTTGAAACAATTACATATAGCATATTCCTCGTGATCTGGCATAAGACTTTAGAAAATTTCTTTGTAGTTCAACAATTTAATTACAAATTAATGGACGTCGTATCGTACGAATGGGGAATCACCACACAACCCCGTAGATCTAAATCTGTGCCATCCCCGTTGTTTTGTTAGTAATACTGAAACCCCAATTTAAACGGCAATTTGAATAAGTCTTTTGTTTGAGCCAAATTATTTTGTGTAAAAACAATTTTATCCCTTGTCTTATTTGAAAACAATATAATAATTCATATATATATATATATATATATATATATAGAAAAACGAATATACAAATTATTCTTTTAAAATTAAAAAAAATTAGAACACGTGAGCCCAGAATGGCTACAAACCTGGCAGCACCTCCTCTGCACCACGAACATTTTTCTTCAAATAGAGTTTTCTTGAAAAGATTTTTAAAAAATAAAAATAAACACTAGTAAAACAACCTGTTAGTACCACCACCGTTTTATTTTAGCGCAATGATTTTGATTAAAAAATGGAAAAAAAATATACACTGGTAATCCAGCAGCACAACCATTAATCCACACCACCTGCTTTAACAATTAAAAAAAAAATTAATAACAAAAAATTAAGACTTTGGAGAAACCATCGAAACTTCTATCAATAATATGCTAAAACAATTTTTTTTTGAAATAAATAAAAAAATCACACAATAACAAAATCTACTAAAATGCCACAAAATCGCCGCCATGGCTACCGCCACCTTCACCAAGACTTGTGTCGAGTGTTCGTGCACAGCCTCCACAAATCAACTCTTCTCTTGACAATCCATCCATCAACTTCGAAGCAACCCACGGCCATCTGATCGTCGTCTATGATCGAAACAATCATGCCTTAGAACTAATATGCACAAAACCCACGCACTAGATCTCAAGAAATCAAAGCAAGAGGGGGAGATTACCGATGCGAAAGAAAGACGCAGTGCAGCGAGATAGCACCAGTAAAAGTGATTGGACTCTTTATTAGTAAAAGTGAGGCAAATTTATCGTATTTTTACTGTTAAATGTCTATAATGCCCTTACATCGTCACTTTGCCAGAAAGTTTTTTAAATTGGGGTGGGGCTTTACTTTCAGGGTCGTTTGGCAGCTAGGACATAAGGGGGACTGGACTAGATTTTGGGACTAATTTATTAGTTCTTTGTTTGGAACATTTTCAGGGATTGAGATTGGAACTAATCTTAGTCCCAATAGTGGCAAATCATTGAGACTAGCAGTCCCATGGTGAACCATGGGATTACTTGTCCCAAGCTTAGACAAATGATTTTTTTATTTTATTTAATTGATAATAATATAAAAATGATATAATACTAAATAAATTATAATTTAAGATAAATTATAAATAAGAATAAATAATTGTATATATTATTATTAATTATATTTTATAAGTTATAATATTAGTGAAATTAATATAATAAAATATTATATTATTAGACAAATATTAATATAATAATATATAAATATTTTAGAAATATTATAAACAATAATACTATTAAATCTAATAAAATAAATAAATAAAATAAATAATTCTTGATATAATAAAAAATAATAATAAATTTTACTATAATAAAATAAAGGATTATTAAAAAAATATAAATGTAAGAGTATAAAATATTGAAAAAATACATATAAAATACATTATAATATAGTTATAATTAATAATTAATAATTTTTAATAATATAATGTTTAATTATATTTTAATCTAGAATTCATATTGAATGTTTAATTATAAAAATAATGCATTAATAATATTAAATAACCAATAATATTAAATTGAAAATTAATATAATATTTTGAATTATTACTTTTAAAAAATAAAAGGTATTTAAATATTTTTAATATGAATATTAAATTAATATTTATTCAAATTAAACTTTAATAAAAATAATTATTTTATATTTAAAAATTGATTTCTTAAAAATTTATTATATGTTAATATAGTCCAGTCCCATAATGCACCAAACATAAAACAGTACTATCTATAGTCCAGTCCAATCTAATCCAATCCTAATCCCAATCCCAATCTCAGTCCAGTCCAGTTCAGTCCTGACTACCAAACGGGCCCTCAAGATCCAGCTAGGGTGCAAGGTAGTTCTCCGTGTATGAACCCGTTGAAAGCTGCATGTGATAAAAGTTTATATGAAAACTGTATATTATAGACAAAGAATTTTTTAACTTTCGAAATGAATACCATTCTAATTAGTTACCGTAAGGCTCTGGTCGTTTATGAATTCAAATTCTGTTTTTTATACTACATATTTTCTAATATAATTTATATTTAATCCCAACCACATATCCTTTTCAAAATTCAAAATAATTCAAAATCAACCACATATTCCTAAATTTAATTGAAAACAAAAACACTAGATTCATAAACGAACACACCCTAAATAACGTCGAGTTTCTGTACATAGAAAAAGAAAACTATATTTAAAAGTGATGACTGTTGACCACAAAGATTATATTTCATGAAACTTTTGAAAGGGAAGAAAGTCAAGGCTTAAAAAATTCACGTGAAAAGGAAGGATGGAACGAACCCACGAAAATGAATTAAAAAAAGATGAAGATTAATAAAATAACGTTTGCAGGAGAGGAAATGTTGCATGATAACGCTTGGTTATCATAATCTCATCATATTATGGATTGACGACTATACATAATTTGGAAATTTAAATTAATTTTCAAAGTACGTAAGGGTATAAGATGGGCCAAGTTGGCCAACTTTCTCAATTAAGTATTACATTTGTTGGTCTCGAAAATATAAAACAGGATCCTCTATATGAAGACAGGTTTAGTCATGTTGCACTAAATAAAAAAAAAATTAATAGATCGTATTCAAGAATGACATAATTATCGTTATTAGGGTTAATTTATCTTGTTATTATTTATCAAAACTATAAGAATTAAGACCCCTAAGCACCACTCGATCGAGCAAACAGCAGCTCAGTTGGAGTAATTGTCAACTCTTCTCATCGTAATTAATTAGAGAGATAATTAATATATGTGTTGGCCATAGATGTCATTAATTTTTTCGTATTTTCCCGTTGAAAAGGGCTGGCTATATGTGTATTAAGTCACGATCCATGAACATGTAAGAGAAATTAAACACTGAAAAATAAAAACAAACAAATTAAACGAAGAAAAATTTAGCTTGTAGTAGGTCAAACTAACGCTATATAATTGATGTCCATCAAAGAAATGACCTAGCAATGTTCATTTCTTGCAAGGAGCTAGGTTGAGTGATCAGATTAGTGATTACTATTAAATCTAGATGCTTGAATTTTCTCCATTCGCTACACGTACAGGCGCGTGCACAAGACTTAACAACCCATTACGTTCGCACAAATTCTCCATAAGCTGAACATGCCCGTCTTTGAGTACTATAAACAAGGGGCTCTTGTGTTCTCTTATGGTACAAAAGCACATATATCAATATTGATCAGACTGAAGCCTTCAAGCTTGTCAGTCTTCCCATTTGTTTTTGTTATTTGTTTATCGTTATTTCATTGGGGAACCTCGGCTGACAATCATCCGAATTTTCTGCAATTCATGTCTCTAAATTCCCAGAATGCAACTTCCAATATTTCCCAAATAATTTACAGACAAAACAACTCTTCATATCCATCAGTCCTTGAATTTTCCATACGGAATTTTGTTATGCAAAAATTCGCAAGTATACAAAATCGAACAAGTAATATATAATGAGTGAGTTGTCGTTTCCACGAGGATTGGTTATTAATTATTAAACTTAATCTAACTACAATTTTATTTGAATAATCAATGTGAATATCAAATTTAAAGAAATTGACTAATCAACTAACTAAATTTGAATACCAAACAAAGAAATAATCTTTTAAAATAAATTTAGAAAAAAATCAATGGTATTGAACTTTAGGATATCAAATTTCACCTAAGTTATCTACTCTATTATTCAATCAAATTCTATTGATGTTTTATTAACCTTGTTGCCAACCAATTTCTCTAAGGTATTTGTTATTCTTTTTCAAGTAATAACAATGGACAACTATAATGAGAATCACATTCCTACCTTATTTAACAACCTATAATTATCCTTTAAGCACAAGAAATCATATAAAGTTGCACAAGTCACAATTATATTTCTATCTCATGTGAGTTATGGCAAATCATTCAAGGACTAATATAAACTAACTTTTCAATCTAATTTATATCTCAATTCATGCACTAGTTGGCCAGACTATTACAAGCATTAAACACATGAATAACTTACTCAACAAGAAATTGAATAAATATCAAAATATTGAATTGAAATAATAGAGTATCAACTTGGCTACATCCTAACCCTAGATAAAAGGATTTAGTTCATAATATAAAGAAAAATAACATAGTAAAATTGAATAGCATTCATAGAGACAAAGGAGAAGAAAAACATAGAAAACTTGAAGATTCTCCCTGAAATTATGCTTCCAAGGGTTGTAGATTGTCTTCTTACCTCCTAAACACTTCTAGGGACGCCTCTGATAATCCCCTAAAAAGCTAAACTATGCCTATTTATATTCTATA
Organism: Boswellia sacra; assembly: GCA_013180625.2. NCBI lineage: Eukaryota > Viridiplantae > Streptophyta > Magnoliopsida > Sapindales > Burseraceae > Boswellia > Boswellia sacra. The sequence goes on along the minus strand of SNVD02002795.1, from coordinate 18,305 downwards.
TGAGAAAGAAGTCAAATCCGAGTTGAAATAGAAATCCTAAAAATTTCTAGAATTGAACTCGCGCCGGGGCACAGATACAGTGGCGTAGGAGCGCCAAGTTACTGGTTACAAAGAATACAATTCTCTCTAACGCGTCGCTGCGCCATTTTGTCTCACGCAGGAGCGCCACATCTCTGACTTGAAGCTTCAAATTTTTCCTCTTATAACTCTGTTTTCTTCTAAATTTGATGTGCTTTATTAAGAATCTACTTTCGTTCAAAAGAATCTGCATTTAACTACAATAACTCATTATTTTCTCCTTATTTTTCTCAAAAACTAATCAAAATTAAATTTTTAGGATTAATAAATTAGTGAATAAAATTCACTAACAAATACCTATAAATTTAAATTTTGCTAGTCCTCGAGCAAAACAACAACAATCAATAACATAAAACAAATATCGCTAAGTCAGAAATTGCCCACGTCAAATCAAACTTGTGCTTTATCACTATGATAAACCTCAAAAATTGCATCATTGGTAACTCAAAAGAAATTTCAAACTCGCAAAACCATCCAAGATCCTCCTCAACATCAGTTAAGCCAATTTCCAATTCCTCAAGCGTGTGTGTGGAGTCAATCTCATATTGTTGAATGCAATTCAAATGAGATTATGCAACAAAATAAGTAAAACAAAACATTTATTGTAACAGAAAGCTGAGAATCCATAAACTCACTAGTCATGCTACTCTCCACTAATATAGATCAACTCAATATCAAAGATCAAATAGGACTTTTCAGAGCTTGCATTGTGTGGCTACAGCAAGAAGGGTATGGAAGGAAAGTCAATTGGTTTAATTTACTCATAAAGTATCTAAAGTCTCCCAAAACTGCATACTTATTCACCCTCACAAAGTCATGCTCATAATAAAATTCCTATCAAGCTTCAGTTGAGTTTCATCTCCCCTTCTATGGTTGGACATCTTCAAATTACTACAAAAGCACACATCGCCTTCATCTTGTCAACTCGTTTGACTGTTTACAAATTTCTCTCTCTCTCTCTCTCTCTCTCTCTCTTTTTAATAGAGAGAATAATGCTAATAATTTGAATTCTAAATTGCAATCAAAATCATCAACTTCAAACTTACCCTTCAATCTTTCTTAATCCCAAACTACATATATAATCATGTTATACACTATCAAAACATCTCCCATCTTCCCTTATGCACTCTCACGTATGTATAGATAAAAAATTTTGAGAAATTAGCATGCTTAGACAAATATCTTTTTTGTGGTTGGGATATATTTAGTGAGCTAACAAAGAAAAAGGCTTCAATAAGCTCAAAGGGGACACTAGGGATTTAATTTAATGTTAGATAGGTGTGAACGACTCAAATGATCCAAAAATGGCCGAAATCATTTCCATAATGCTAAGTCATCAATGATTTCGCCTCAAGCGACAATCAAGCAAGCTTTAGAGTCTTTTTGAAATTTTACAACTCATTTACATCACATAATATTGCTTTGAATCAACATCTAATTTCAATGCGCATGACTCATTGTGCTCAAATCAGTTTCAAGGAATTGAAAATAAGACAAAACTATCTATTGATTCAAATCCACAGATAACATGCAGAATTTTTTAAATTCTAAGAATTATCATGGCTAAGCAATCATCATCCTATCATTAGCCATCACAGTATAAGCAAAAAAAAAAGAAATTAATGGATAAACAGATGCAACACACACAAAACATGTAATACAGACAAATATTCACAAAACAAATGAAAGCAACAGCACCACCAAACTTGAGAAGCACAATGCCCTCAAAGTGCACATAAGAAAAAGAAACTAAATGCAAAAGAAACTTCCTTAACAACTTAAGAATCTGTGGGGTATTGATCATCCCTCAAATCATCTCCCAAAACATCTCTTAGATCTGCACCAGGGTCAGCAGCAGACGCGCCGGTAAAGACATAGTTAGCACCCTGCTGTGTAACATCCTCCACCTCATCAGCAGCTGGCTCCAGAGATGCTCCTCAGTAGGCTGTCGCTCATCGTTAGCAAAAAGTGGTTGAGGAGAAAATAAGTCTGAGGGCGCCCCCTGGTTAATGAAGAACTGCTTGAAAGCACTTTGAGTCTCCATGATCTATGCTGCCATCTATTTAATATGAGTGATGTTGTGGCATACTGCAGCAAGCTCCAGCTCAAATCTATCCATCCGCTAAGTAACAGTCAAGGTGCGAGCAACAGGGGGGACTGCTGCTATTGTGGTGGCTGGCCAGGTGGCTGTCTCACATGTGCTCTCTTAAAAGTCTAAAGGAATCATATATCAATAGCGGTGCACGCTCCTCAGCTACATAAATCATAACTCCAGTAGCTCAGCAGAGAGCTGTAATCAATGATGGATGTGGCAAGCCTCTACAGGTACAAGACTGAACATAATTAATGATATTGGCTACAATCAATTACCCCATATTGATCGTCATCCTTTGCTTAAATGCATATAGAACTATAGCTCATTCCTTGGAAACCTCACCAACATGAGTGTTTGGCAACATTTTTCCACAAACGAATGAATTCAATGCCTGTAACTCCACACGCATCAAAGACGTTGGAAACATACTCGCTTCCCCTCGATGAGCTCAAGAAGACCCCCATTGGCTACCCATTGGAGTGAGGTAAGCTGGGATCTCATCAAAATTTGGATTGATCTTGTATTGGGAATATTCGCATTCTCCAATAACCCGTAGCTTGTGGAATCAATTAACAATAACGGGGCTAAAAGACACTTGTCTTCCTCTGACAAACACATTGTAACCAGTCCTTTCTTTGGCATTAGCATAAAATTCCCAAACCACTAGTACAATGGCATGCTCAGGTTGGCTCATGAAAGTCTGCCATGTATCTCGTCTCAATAATGACCACAAACCCTCATGAGATGTGTCAATTCCATGCTCTCTAAGGTAACTTTTATTGAGTATAATATTATGATAGCGGGTTGTAGTTTCAGCACTTTTGAAGGTGCACCAGTCAAACACAGGGGCAGCGGAGGATGATGCTTTAGTAGTGGATGTCTTCCTTTTCTTTGGTGCCATGTTCCTGCACATAAATAAAGCATGTAAAAACACTACAGTATTGTTAATAGTCATTCATGATCTATGCAATTATTAAATACTAATGTCAAATCCATATTATGCATTTCGTCAACAATGTACGTATGTAAAAGCATGGCAACAATCCATATTGAATGTAGTTTACTGGTAAAGAGAAAGACACCATTGTCACTTGTAAATGCAATTCTCAATTTTAAAATCAAATTGAGTATGTGAAAATGATGTGTTAATTTAATCTGTAAATCAAATGATCGAAGCAAGTCAATGCTAAAATTTTAACAAGATCACCCACATGATGAAATGACATAAAGAGCTCAAAAGGAAGAATAGCCAAGAGATAATTCACATGTTTTATCAATTTCTATTAAAGTAAAAGAAAAGCAAGTACATAGCAAACGAGCAAGGTGAACTTTCAGATTTCCTGAAAACATAAACATGGTACGTGAATGATGTCTATCAATTTATCTGTGCGACAGTGTGGACCTAAGCAATATGGATATCCGAAATTTCTTTTAAACATTTTAGAAAATTAACTTATCCAAAGCAGCAATCCGGCAGTAAAAGCAATGAAATTTTGAACATCCGAAATGGCTAATAGCATATTATCATGAATCCCATTATGTAATATGCAACTACCCCATATCAATAACAACTCAAAACACCTCCCGAATAACAATTACTTTTCCTAGCCCACTTATTATCTGGCCAATAATATCTCATGCACCATGTCGTGTATTCATGTTTAAACTAGTTTTCATTCTTAGTCTATAACACCATAAAAAATTAATTGATGCAGAATTTTGTGTATCCAATTCAATCTTGACTTCAAAAATTATAACTTTCATTCATATACAGATTGAAAAATCATGCAAAGAGGCTATAGTACCATTTCACTCATAATCATTTGTTCTAAATCAATGTGTCACAATTTCAATTTCACATAGCAAACAAAGACACTCCCAACAAGCCATCCGTTTCACCCTTACTCCATAAAATCAATCGGCCCATTACGATGACCGTAAATACTTCAATAAGTATAGCCTAAATTGAAACAATAAGCAAGAGCATCAAAGCAATCGACCGACCTTGGTCACATGTGAAAGAGAGAAGATAAGCGAAATGCGATTTAAATGAAGAGAAAACAAGGAAGAATTTGCTTGTGGGAGATCCTAGAAATGTCGATGAGGGCATTGGAGGGTTGGCATGTGGTGGTTTTAATCATTGACGATGGCGATAGCACAGGGAGAAGGAGAGAGTTTGTGTGTTGGTGAGAAATGGTGGCCAAAAGTCTATTTTTTACTTTAAAAATGAACTTGCGTATTTGCATAGTTCGTTTCGCGCAGGAGAGCAAAGAAAGCCCTAATTTAATTTGCCCCTAATTTTTTCGACTAGGTGCGCCATGTACATGGCACTGGAGTGCCAAGTCACTGGATGAAAATGTAAGTGCAGGGCGATTAGTTGCACAGAAGCGCGAACTCAGTGCGCCATAGCGCGAAAGGAGCGAGAATATTTTGATAATTTCAAAATCATTTTGGCGTCGCAACGCAAAATAAATGGTGTAGGAGCGCTAAATTTTGGGAAAATCTCTTTATGCAATTATTTTAATCACACAGTTGCACAGAAACAGGCACAGTTACGCAAGCTTTGGTCCTAAATCTTCTAAGTCTATTGCGTAGGCGCACCAAGGTTTAGCGTAGGAGCGCCAACCTTCTGATGTTATTTTCCAATTTTAAGGTTCTCTATTGCGCAGGTGCTCGCTTTTATGCATAGTAGCAGCAGCTAAGGGTTTATCTATCTGAGTTAGACTGGCACCACAGCGCCATAGGTTTGGCACATGAGCGCCAATTCTCTGGACATTTTATGTAGAGTCTCAAATGTAAATTATATATATGCATTTATATATATATATATATATATATTACAAATTTAGAAATTATGTTTAAAGTATTATGGGTTGGAAGTTGTTGGACTTAGGCCCATTGAGCCAAGGCCTTGTGTATATAAGAGATGGGGTTTTCTAGAATTAAGGAGAAGAAAAAAAAAAAAGAAAAGAAGAGAGGAGGAGAAGAAGTTCACGGTTCCAGGAAGAAAAGAAGAGAAAAAGAAGAAGAGAAAGGAGAGAGAAGAATAGAGAGGAAAAATTTCAAGAAGTTTAGCTTGGAAAAACAAGTAGGAGATTCTAACACTATACTTACTTCATGTTATGTGTTTTATTATTGAATTGATATTGTTGTTTTGTATGTGACATGTTTTGACTTCATTTCTTGGTTGCTTGGATGATGAATTATGAGTGAATTTACTTATTGCAAGTTGTTTGTTGTGATTGCATGAAGAATTATGTGTGAATCAAAGTGTTGATGAAGTGGAGTAGAAATATTTTTGTGAGGACTTGTAGTGTATGTGACTGTCTTGCGTTGTTTGAGTGGATGCATTTTTTTTTTATAGAGAATTGCATGATTTTTCATTTGTGTAAGAAAATAGACAGATTAAGCTTTAAATAGCAGTTGATTTCATTGAATTTGGAGTTCAAACGGATTTTTGGTGAATTTTTGAAGTTGGGAGTTGAATTCTGGAAATGGGACGTTTTAACCCACTCTGGAATTCGATTCTGGTGTTTCGCTCAACAATGAACAGTGCTATCGCGTGAACAGTATCGAGTGTCAAGTGAACAGTATCGAGTGTCGAGTGAAAAGTGTCGAGTGAACAGTATTTTCTGTGAACAGTTTGAGTGAACAGTATTTTCAGTGAACAGTGTTGAGTAACAGTGTCGATTGAACAGTATTTTCAATGAATAGTATTGAGTAACAGTGTCAAGTAAACAGTACTTTCGAGTGAACAGTATCGAGTGTCGAGCAAAATTTCAGAACCACCCCAAATCGACTGTATACTTCTCAAAAAAATCTGGATTTTGCACAAAAATCATATTTTCTTTAGATTTATCATAGCAATGATATTGAAAGGCTATTAATGTATGCATTGGACCTTGGATGGGCCGTTTTGTATAAGGATCCAAGGAGAATGCGGATATTATATTTTAAGTGTTGGACCTTGGGTGGACCGTTCTGTATACGGACCCAAGGGGAACACGAATATAATAATATTAGGTGTTGGACCTTGGGTGGACCGTTCTGTATACGGACTCAAGGGGAACACGAATATAATAATATGAGGTGTTGGACCTTCGGTGGACCGTTCTGTATACGAACCCAAAGAAAACACGAATATTTCGATATGATGTGTTGGACCTTGTATGGGCCGTTCTGTATACGGATCCAAAGGGAATACGAACAGAAATTTCATATGCGAACGAACATAATAGTTTGATCTATTATTATTGGATGTTTACTCCTGTGATTGAATATTTGTGGAATGTGAATAATTTCGTATAATGTTAGAACTTTCCTACTAGGCTTTATGCTCACCCCCTCCCTCCACAGGTACACAGAAGGATGCTCATCCTAGAGATGTTCCAGAGTTTTCTTAGGGAGTCTGGAGTCAGTATGCATATAATTTTTGGGAACTGTCTTGATTCTCCTAGTATGTAATGGGAGATTTTGTTAGGTGACTATTAACTGATGTATTGATTTTGTCACCAGTGTATGTAAAATTAATTTTGAACAAATAGTCATAAGTTGTAATGCATTCTTGTGATGTATTTATATGAAATAAAATAAAAAAAATCTATGAAATATGGATGACGTAATTTGTATAAATTCTCATTTAATCACCACTAAAATCTCTAAATAAGAGATGTCCGGACGTGACAGGGTGGTATCAGAGCCTAGGCTTTACTGTGGACCTGTGGAAAGGAGGTAGATAGTCTGGGAGGGGTAGAGTCATGTTTGTGCGCTTGCATGTGACTTGAATAACTGTTTGTTGTGTTTCTGTTCTAAAAGTTATAAATTTTGTCACTTATGTTTTTGCCATTGATAAAAATTAGATAATGAGTTCTCCTACGCGAAATGCTTCAAGTTCTAACCCACCTGAGGGTGGTGAGAGGTCAGAATTTTATAGGGCCATGAGGGATGTGGCCAATACATTGGCCGAAACAGTGGCAAACATGGTTAGGGAGACTCTTCATGCTAACCCACACTACAACAAAAAGAACATATAGTAGCATGCGATAAATGCTACTAAAAGTGTTTCATAGCATTATCACACATGCTATGATAGGTCAAGCAACTAAAAATCTCTAGATTTGGTTGCATTTATATTAAGCTACGAATTAATTATAGGTAGCATTCATGAAAAGCTACAAATTTCATTTTGAAAGCATTTCCCTACCGTTATGGATAACTCTTTCCTAGCAAGTATAAAATGCTATAAATAACTTTTTTGTAGAATTTAATAATTATAAGTAGCATTTATAAATAGCTTTGATATCTTTTTATGGCATTCAAGAAAGGCTACGAATATCATTTTCAAAGCCTTCTTCCAAGGCTACAGATAAGTCTTTCAAAGCCTTTTTCCACGGCTATAAATAAGTCTTTCCTAGCAAGTACAAAATGCTACCAATAAGACTTGTATGGCATTTGTGAATCGCAATTGATGTCTTTCTGTAACATTCACCAAAAGCTATTAATATCTTTTTCAAAGCATTTTTCAAAGGCTATAAAGAACTATTTCATTGTAAGTATAAAAAGCTACAAATAATTTTTGTGGCACGCATAAAATGCCATGGAAAATTATTTTATAATGCATACATTTAGCTACAGATGTTGATTTCCTAACATTGTGGAAATGCTACTATAATATAATATCTTTTTATAGCATTTGTCAGTATTATAACAATTATTCTAAATGTTTAACAATTGCTAAATGATATTTAAACTATTTAACAAAAAGATTTCATGCATCATATTGCAATAATAGTGATGAAAAATATCTTAACTGGTGTGTTTCAAACTTGTACAAAATATATATAATCAAAGTTTAACCATACACGTCTCACTCTAGGTACTAAATACACAAAAAGATCTTACATTCATCATAGATCTTTTAGATGGTTGGTTTATATCCAAAGTCAAAATATGCAAGTCCTAGCCATTCAAAAATAGACCAACAAAATACTATTTCTTCAATTCCCATCTGCATGATGCTTCTTTGATATTTTTATGACCTGCACCTGCATCATTCATTTAATTAAATTATAATTATTTATTATACCAAAAAGGAAAACAACATGATAGTCTACAGATTTGTTGGGATATTACTGTTGTAGTTTTAGCTTTCTTAGACAATTGCAAAATAAAATAGTCAAGTAGAGTTGTAGACTTAGAAGTGCATGTGGAACTAAAAACCAAAGAAGCAATACAATACAATTTGACTCCTAATTGATTTTTCACTCACCATTCAGTTCATATACATCAACTACTATAAACTAATTTGACCCCTTTTGATAAGAAATTAGAAATTGTATTAGAAGAAAAAATCAACAGAGGAAAAGAAGTTCACAAAAGGACAAGCCAGAAAACACAAAACTGTACAAAAGAATCTCAATCAGTCCTTTACAATTGGAAATCCAAAAACACCTCAAATCAACATGAAGAACGTAAAACTCCTTCCCAATTAGATGAATAAAAAAGAAAAGAGGAATCATGAAAATTTTTGTAATTGAAGCCTACAGTACTAAAGCTAAAAGCCACATTCTTTCTTAAAGAGTTAGAATGTCTGACGCATGAAAATCCTCAAGCATTCTTCTATTATGACTCATGAAACAAATCTGACCTCAATTAATAATCCTAGCAATAAACAAGGAATTGCATATAATCTAACCTCAATTAATGAAAGCATGATCAAGTTAAAGTCTGACACTCATAATCTATGCACTTTCAATAGCATTACAATCACCCATCACACCATGTATTAAAAGCAGCTCTACCAAACAATTAGTTAATTCATCTATATATATGAAAGTTATAGCCATCAATTTAACTTAACTATAAGTGATCAATATATAAATTAAAGTAAATTTAGAAAGTTATACGTAACCTTATTACCTGAAAAGAAGAAAGGCTCAAAAATTATGTTGAAGATATTATAACAACTTTATCTACAGGCCAAGCAACTGTACTACCCACAGCATCTTCAACATAAATCATTTCAGATGCAGCCCTCCACAAAAATGCATTATGTACTTTTGGTATATCAATCCAAACTCGGATAGCATTAGGTCCAATAGGAACATGATGAACTTTTGCTTCTGGATCACTTGAAGACCATCGCCCTATAGCCACTAACTCCCCGAAACCCCTCCAATCAAACAACTTACATTTAGCATTCTCAGGGATGTTGTTAGCACTCTAGCAAAAAAATATATATATATATATAGAAAAACATTAACAGATATTTATATTCTAAATATTTTATTAGTAAAACATAGTTAACAAGTTCATATGCTATATTTAAACAAAATCAAATATATTAATACTATTCTTACCGATGAAGAATTGAAAGGTGTATTTGCAACATCCTCACATGGTTCATCTACTTGACTTTGGTCCTATAAATTGCATAAATGAAAATTCAATTACTAGTTTATCACACTTGTTTGTAATTATAATTTAATAAATGTTTGAATTTTATACTTGCCTGAGTTTTTTGCAAAAGTGTTTCAAGTAAGCTTTGCATTTGATCCATTCGCTTTATCATTGCATTTTGCTCCTGCATCATTTGAGCTATAAAACTATCCTTCTGTGATATTAGAGATAGCTGTGAAAGAGTAACTCCTTTTCCAAACCCTTTTACATGTCCTCCCTTATCAGGACCAAGCACCTTTGATATTGCATCTTCTTTTAAATTAGCTGAAGGAGGCAACGAAGCATCAATTTCAACTTCAGCTTCTTTCAATTTATCCTACAAATGTATGGAATTATTAAAATCTTTAGCTAATGATAGGTCTAAGTGGAAAAATAGTTTTATATAAACAATAAATGAACATACTTACAATAGTTTCAGCAGCTAATGTATTCACTGGATCACCATTCTTTTTCTTATGAGCTTGGATCCATACATCAACTCTAGAGACAAAATTTCTTCCATCTTTCTTTTTCTAAAAGTAAAATTATATTTATAAAGATATTATTAGTGACATAACTAATGACTAATTATCATATAGAAGTATGAGATAATACCATGTCATCAGTTGTCCGAGCATAACCTCTTCGACCACTTGTATGTGGGATCTGCTTTCTTTTCATTGCTTTGAATCTATCACTTTTAAACGGGATTAAAAAAAATACAAGTCAATTATTTAACAAACTTGATGCATTTAATGAAATTAACAACATAATCTAACATAGCTGAAAATTATGTACAGATATTTAAATGCCACTTTGATTGATCGACAATAAGTAAAGAAAACTCAGTAAGTTAAGAACTTAAGGCATACAATGTAACAAACATACTTTAAACTTTGCACTTGTTTTTTCCCTAAAAAATTGTTTCCATTCATTGATTGTCTGAATGTTGTCAGGTTTGAGCATCAATCTTTCTTCTTCATTTTTTGCCTCTTTAATTTTTTTAACCAGTCTTGATTTGGAAGACCTCCAAAGTGAGCCCATCACCTTAAACACAGATTTTCTTTGCCACTCTTCTTCCAATTTGTATTTTGCCTGCAAAAAAAATTTAAAATGATTAATAGACTGATTGTTTCATATATACATTATATAAATATATAACTTGTGTATTGTACTACACCTGAATAGATTGCCATAGAATTTGTATCTTCTCTTTTGGAAGATCTCTCCAATTTGAAAGTGTAAAAGGAACAATCTCTCTAACTAGACATCCTAAGAATGAAGACAACTTAACAGATGTTTCTTCAATTGGCTGACCATATTCATTATATTTGACTTCAATTCGATTATCACCATTAAGAGCAGTTTTCTTCATCTTTGTCGGACCTCTCTTTCGCTTAACTACATGCGACTCTTCTATTTGATCTGTTGAAGCCATAAGAGCTAATCTTTCTCACAAAATCCTGCATAATAAAGAAATTGTTAACAAAACATGTTTCTTATATTTTCTCAACTACAAAATCTAAGCAATTACCAAAGTTAAATAAAATAATTATAAACAAAAATAAAATGATGCCTTACCTTTAGACTAAAGATAGCATCCTTTATAAATAAGTCTTCATTACCAAATAAAATAAGGAATACTATGTCATAGTGTCCGAAATCTACAAATACATAAAAACATAAAGAAAATTGAAGCATTGTTAACTAATTTAACCTGAATACATAAGTCACAACAAAAGTCCATCACAATCCTCTCTCACACAACTAATGTCTTCATTGTTATCATTAATATTCATATCCTGGACTAATAAATATTCTGGCATGCAAGTAGCATCGACATTCTCGTTGTACATATCCAACTCATAGTAGCCTCGAGGAGGTACCGTCAAAAGAACATACCAATTACTTGAATCAGTCTCTCTAGAATAAAACACTTGTTTTGCTTGTGATGTTAGAATGAAAGGTTCTCTTTCATAATGATTTTGACTTTGGTGTAGATTAACAAGTGTAAAACCGTCTTCAACCTTTACACCATGACCAGCATTTGCCCAATCACATTTGAATAGTGGAATCTGAAATTTACGATAATCTATCAAAATTATATCCGTTATAATTCCATAATATGTAACCGTATCAATAACTTGTGCAGTATCTTTTGCACTTGCTCTGCATATTGTTTTTGCTTCAATAGAAACACCACTATCTTGTGTTGATTTTTCAACTTCTTTTGTATGAAATCGCTGCCCGTTTATAATATAACCATTATAACTCATAGCATCATTTCTAGGACCATATGCTAGCCATTTTAATATATCTCCCTCATCATTTGTACATGTATCGAATGGGACCTATACAATATAAAAAATAGAATTAATATTTTTGACTTGACATATCTTGACATATATTAATTGGTTGAATATAATAACAAATAAAATTGATATATACCTTTGTACGAAGCCATGTGGAGAATTGCTCTACATGTGTTTTCCAAAGCAAGTTTTGATTTTTTGCAAGACTTCTGTTTGATTGATTTAACTCCTTCAAATGCATCTTAATTGGAAAAAGAAAACATACATATAAAATTAGTGCACAATGTATAATAATTAAAATTTAAATAAATGTAACTACTTACTCTAAATATGGCTCTATTATTGCTGTATTGAATAGGATGTAACGATGCGCACTTTCTAACATATCATTACTCAAAGTTATCATTGTTCCACTTGAAATTGGATGACCTTCAAGAATTAGATCAGTGGAGTAATCTTGATTACGAATTCGTTGATAATTTCCCCCAAATTCTTCATTTCTGAGAAATTCAGAACAAAACATATTGCATTTTTCTGCCAAATAACATTCTGCAATACAACCTTCAGGTCTGGCTCGATTTCTCACAAATCCTTTGAGAATCTTCATGTATCTATTTAAAAAAAAAAAAGTTGGAATAAGGCTTATAAAAGTTCGAAAATAAATAAACTTAATAATAAATAGTATATTTACCTTTCAAAAGGATACATCCACCGAAATTGGACAGGTCCACCTAGTCTTGCCTCTCTTCCTAAATGAACCGATAAATGGATCATTATATCAAAGAAAGAAGAAGAAAAAAATCTCTCAAGCATACACAAGGTTTCAAATACTTCATCTTCAAGGGTTACAATTTTCTCTCTATCAATTATTCGCTTGCATAATTGATTGAAAAACACACATATTCGAAATATTGCCAATCTTGGCCTTGCTGGTAACAACCCTCTCAATGCTACAGGTAATAATTGTTGAATTAAGACATGGCAATCATGTGATTTAAGACCTGTAATCTTGCATTCTCCCACTGACACACAATTCCCAATGTTTGAGCTATACCCATCTGGTAATTTTAAGTCAAATAATCTCTTACAAAATATTTGTTTCTCAATCTTTGATAATGTATGTGGAGCTGCAGGAAGGTATGTTCTAGTCCCACGAACTTCTGGATGTAGATCGTGTCGAATTCCCATATCTTGTAAATCTTTACGAGCATTAAGTCCATCTTTTGATTTCCCACTGATATCCAATATTGTGCCAATTACACTCTCACATATATTTTTTTCTATATGCATAACGTCCAAATTATGACGTAATGGTAATTCCTGAAACAATTAGTACAAGACATTATTCAAAGTTCATATAGATATCAATAATGAAAAATTGTAAATAAGCATGTTTTAAATCAAAGTCACATACCTTCCAATATGGCAAATCAAAGAAGATTGACTTCTTTTTCCACAATTGTATAATTTCACAATCTTGCTTTCTTTTCTTCTTTTTACATTTACCCCAATCATTTTTGAAATTTTTAAGAGCAAGTAAAATGTTAGAGCCATTCATGACCAAATTACTTCTTCCTTTTTCTTCTTTTCCGTCAAACCAAGCTTTCTTTTTTCGATATGGATGGGATGGCGGTAAAAATCGCCTATGACCCATGTATGTAAACTTTTTACTAAACTTCAACCATAAAGCATGTGTTTTGTCTCCACATATTGGACATGCTAGTTTACCTTTTGTTCTACATCCAGAAAGATTTCCATAGGCTGGAAAATCATTTATTGTCCACATTAAAATTACCCTTAAAGTAAAAGTTGTCTTACTGAATGCATCAAAAACATTTACACCATCATTCCATAACTTTTGAAGGTCTTCTACAAGAGGCTTCAAATAAATGTCAATATCATTACCAGGCTGTTTAGGTCCTGGAATCAGTAAACTCAGCATAATGTTCTCTTTTTTCATGCATAACCAAGGAGGCAGGTTGTATATAACAAGCATTACAGGCCAACAACTATATGTGGAGCTCAAATTGGAAAATGGGTTGAAGCCATCAGCAGCAAGACCAAGTCTAAGATTTCGTGGTTCTATTGAAAAAGAATGCCATTTATCATTGATCAAGTCCCATGATATGGAATCCACCGGATGACGCATCTTACCATCTTCACTTTTATGGGTGAAGTGCCATCTTAAATCTTCAGATATTTTTGGTGAATTAAACATCCTTCTAAATCTTGGTATTATAGGAAAATATCTCAAAACTTTAGCTAGAACACCTTTCTTAATTTTCTTAGTTCTTTCATCTAACTTCCATCTAGAAGAATGACACTTTGGGCAATTTTCTAGTTCACTGTTATCCTTTCTAAATAAGCAGCAATCATTCACACAAGCATGAATTTTCTCATAACCCAAATCAAATGCCTTGAGAAATTTTCTCACTTTATACACAGACTTGAGAAGCACATTATGCTTTGGTAACATGTCTTCCAAAATCTCTAAAAGTCCAGTGAAACTCTTGTCAGTCCATCTATTTGTAACTTTGTGTTTATATAAAGCTACAATAGCTGACATTTTTTAGTATTTTGTGCAACCCGGGTACAAAGGAGTTTTTGCATCTTCTAAAAATTGATTAAAATCCTCATCTCTTCTTTCTTCTAAAGGTATTTCACTGTTGTCATTATCTCCTATATATGCAGCTTCAAAAAAGTTGAAAGCATCTAACATTTTCACTTCCTTAAGTTTTGCATCTATACCTTGCTCTTCACCATGATGAAACCAATTAGTGTATGTAGGATCCATTCCTTTAATAATAAGATGCTCATAAACTGTTTCCACTTCATGATGACTTAAATTTCGACAACTTTTGCGAGGACATAGAATCTTTTTTGGATTTCCTACATTTTGTTTAGCCATCTTTGCAAAATTCCATGCAGCTTGCATGTATTCATCTGTTGCTCTACCAAGTCAAAAAGCTAAAAGCATGTCAATATACTTTTTTAAATAATAAATCTATTTTTTTATTATTCATTACCTATTCAGATGCACCCAATCCTTATTCATCATCATTACACCAATAGATCCTATAAATTCTTTCCTGGTATGTCCAAAGCATAAAATTGAAAGGTAAGATCATATAAAAGCATGTAAAAGCATTACTATAATATTATGAAAACAGAACATATAAAAGTAGACCAATTAACTCTTATCAAACCAATTAGTTTATTATTATGACAACAAAACATAGAAAAGCATTCATAATGTTTACCAAACATATAAAAAACATTAACTCTTACCAGACCAATGTAGCTTTCACTAGATTTTATGGATTTAATGGTTATCTACTGGATGACTTTCATTAATCTTGTTAAGTTATCTTTATCCTACATATACAGAAAACTGAAATTCAATAATTGAATAATATCTCAATAAAGCTGGTAAAAGAAGAACCAATCAAAAGGAAGTTATCGAAGAAGCAAAAGTATCAAATAATTTCAACAAATCCACACAAAAAAAAAAAAAACTGACTTTAGTAAAAACATGATATTTTGTCATATTCATAATAAATTACCAACACCACATTCATGTTCATTTTCTACATAATAAAGAAATTATCAATGTGATAATTGTGTAAATCAGTAGACTTATACAAGAAAAAAAGAAAAAAAAAATTGTACATATAGGATGCTTATTAATCAAGATACATCCAACTTACTTGAAGCAATGAGAAAGTGAGTGGTCTTGCATTGGAGATGAGTTGGAAATAAAGGTTTTTATAATAAAAATCCCCAAAACAATTACACCTAAAAAAATGCTAACCCAACAATTGAGATTGGAATGAAAACAAGTAAAGCAAACAAGCTAGAAAGATCAAAGTGCATTTGCAAGCATCATTTTGCATTTGGAATCAAACCACAGTTTCATATGCTTAATTGCAAGAGATTAACTCTGCAATTAATACCAACAACCAACTTCTTAAGTGTAGAATTTAATATTAGAACACGAATTTGGTAGTTCAAAACCAACCACACATAGCAATTCCTCATAAAATTCATACTTTTGGAAAGTCTCTGACCACTAGAATTTAATGAGGGAAACTCACTAAAATTGAAGCTTTATAACGTATTGAAACAAAATCAAAGAAATTGCACAAATTACAAAAATTAAAAGGAAAAGATATGAATTTAATGAAAAAATTTAATGAAAGAAGAACCCATATATATACCTGTAGCATCCCATAAGCCGAAATTGGTGATAAAATTATCAAAAAATGTTGGTATATAATCCTGGAAAATATGAAGCACGAAAATTACAAATAAAGTAAAATAAAACAATGTTCCAAACAAAGATCTTGAAAAAATCGCATGTTAATAAAATAAAATTAGAAATAATGAAATTTTTTTTCCAATTATTGAGACATTGTTCCTAGTATTATTACAGCAACCAGATCAAAATTCTTGACCTTGACACATTTTCTTAACTACGAATTATCTTATACCATCTTTAGAAATTGATGAATGCATCTCCACAGAACATTATGAAACTATTAAGTTGTTGATGATAAGGGATTCAATTAGAATATTCTGATTTTGAGATTCTCAAGACAGGAGCTCAGGAGATAGATTTTGGGGAAAAAAAGCCCAAACACAAAGAATAGAAACTAACAAGTAACAAATAGTTAGATAAAAGAAACATAGACAAACAGAGTTCAATGTTGATGAACAAAAACTCAAATGTTATCATCTTCAAAGTCAAGGGAACTACATGCAACACAAAATTTATAATATAGATCAAACAAACAAAAAAAACAAGATTTTTTTTAAATAGTTACTTTCAGATGAGTTTATATAATTTGGGCTTGGGGTATTACAAATTAAAAATGATTCAACGATTTGTATTCTAATTGTTTTCTCTAACCCTCCTCCACCCTTAAATTATAGGCAAATCAATTAAAATTTAAAAAATATAAGAAGATAAAAATAATAACAAAAGAAAAGAAAGCAACAGTATGAACTTTGAAACAAAACAATTACAGCATTCAACATCCAGTAAATAAAAATAAAAAACACTTTTGTGATAATTAATTTCATTACAAAACAAAGCTCTAAACTTTGGTCACCTTAAGCCCAAAGGGCTTGGACGGAAAGAATTTGAGTCAATATTTCAGTTTGTGGTTCCTCATTTCTATTACTATCAGGAATGTTGATATGTAGGATATTTATATGGGTTTTTTGTAAACTGGAAACTTTATGAAGTGTGAAAAGTTTTGCATGTTTAAAGTGGACCAGATGTCCATACAGAGAACCAAAAATTAGAAGGCAGCAAAAAACTAATAGCAAAATCCATATTGCACGGCAAGAACTATCAAAGTCATGAAACATATTTGAGTAAAGGCATTTGGCTACCAAGCAATTAACTTCCATAAGGACACTTGTGATAAAAGAAACCGGTTGCTATTCCAACTTATTAACAAAAATCTGATACCTGGTCAGTATCACCCGCAGGTGCAACAACATTAATTCTACCAGCTGAAGATCTCATTCTCATGTCAAAACATTCCACAGCACCATCCTCACCACCACAAGCGACTAGCCCATGAAGTTTGCTGATATTGTTAAAACAGAAAACATTCTCAGCCTAAGATAAGCAGAAGCTCATAACAATTATACTCAAATTTCATATTACTCTAGAAGACAACTATGATATGCTTTTTTGCTATGAAAATGGAAAATAATATTAATCAAGAAGAAAGAACAAAAGGATGCTTTATCTAAAGCAAGAACTTTGCTTTCAACCCAAGGTTCTCTCGACCTTCCCCTCGTTCATCAAGTTTTAATTTGAGGACTACATCCACACCTACAAGCTTGATAGTTAGGAAACATGTGGGATATAAATATCCCAAGCAGCTGGCTCTAAGGGGATTTGAACCATTAACCTCAATTATGGAGACAAGTACTTTTTACCACTAATCGTAACACTTGGGGTTAAGTTGTCCTAAGCAAGAACTGTGATAAGATTGAGCAATAACCTTCGAGAGAAACTACATTTAATGCTGGCGACAGGGTATTCAGAGAGGAGAGAAAGCGACCCTGAAAAAATACAAAATCAATCACTACATAAAGCAGAAAAAGCAGGACAATTATTTTATAGCAGTTACAAATAAAGCAAGACCAGGAATATGAATGACAAACTATGAAAGAGAAATAGAAAAAATAGTGGCATAGACACTGTACAAAAATTATAACATTCATATGCATAAAGTAAACATATATAATTAAGGAAAATTTCGGGAGAATCTACAGTAATTAAATATAATTTCCAATGTTAATTAAACAAGCTTCTCAAAGTGAATAGTGATGAAATTTCTTCCAAGCATGAGATTGAAACAGAT
>SNVD02002791.1:0-10153 GCA_013180625.2 Boswellia sacra | reverse complement strand
AGCTTGTTCTAGGTTGTTTAATGGATAGAGATTAAATAAGAGCTTGTTTTATTTAACAACAAAGTAAGGAAAGATTGGGGTAATAGAGCTTGTTATTATCTACGGTTGATAACTTCAATGCTATAATTAGATGACAATTCTACAAATAATTCGCAAATCCATATCTTGTGGTAGAGAAGGATCCCTTAACCAGATTTCTCTCATTGATTTTTCATTCCAATTTACTTTCTGTTTTGTTATTCTTTACTTGCATTCTTATTTCATTTAGTAAAGCATTCAACAAAAATCCCCCCCTGTTTAGTTTATTGTTGCTTGAAATAACAAATTCAATTAGAATCAATCCTCGTGGGAACGATATCTCACTCATCACTTTATTACTTGTGCGACTAGTATACTTGCTAGTTTCGAACGCATCAAGTTTTGGGCGCCGTTGCCGGGGATTGATTTTCTAATCGATTTGTTATTTTGTTTTCATTGTTGATTCATATTTTCTTTGTTTTCTTTTCTGATTGTTTGTGTTTAGACAACATGGCAGTAAACTTCTATCAATTCAGTAGCGGATTTGAGCCACAAGTACCATGGAGAGTAAATGAGGTAAGCACTTCGAACATTGAACAACAACTTTCTGAGCAAACCTCTCTTGTGGAAAACATGGCTGTAGGAGATATGCAAAAATCTTATGAATGTGGGATATATTCTACGATGGAGCATCCAATCGACATGTATCCAACTTTACAAGAAGAATATATAGAACAAGCCAATGCCATGGGTGGATTTCTAGGACAAACGAGGCAATGGTATGATCCTTTCTCTAGCACTTACATTGCTGGATGGGAAGATCAACATAATTTCAGTTACTGGAATCATCAACCAATCACTCCAAATGTGATACCAAATCGCCCACAAGGTTTCAATCAACCTAGAGTGCAGCAACCTTTTCAAATGCAACCACCACCAATGCCACATCCAGCACCGCAACTAGCTTCACAAAACTCAGGTATGTCTCTCCAGGACATTGTTAATGCACTTGCCACTAACACAATGCAATTCTAGCAGGAAACTGGGGCAAGTATCCAAAACCTGGCAAATCAAATGGGACAATTGGCCACTAGCATGAGCAAATTCGAGGGCCAAGGCTCAGAAGAATTATCTTGTCAAACGGTGATCAATCCAAGAGAGAATTCTTTTGAGATAACTTTGCAAAATGAGAGCAATTAGATGTCCTGCCAAAGAAATCACAAACTGATGAAGGAGATGACACCACTTCCACCATGAACAAAACACTGACTTCTCAGGTAAATCCTATAACTCCCATTCCTTCATATGTTTCTCTTCCACTTTTTCCTTGTAGATTTGCACAATCGAAGGAGAAACAAGAACAAGAAATCCTGGAAACTTCTCACAAAATCGAGGTAAATATACCACTTCTGGATGCTATTGAGCAAGTACCTCATTGTACAAAATTTCTCAAGGAGTTATGCACCAACAAGAGAAAGTTGAAGGTAAATGAGAAGGTAAGTGTGGGGGAAAATGTTTCAGCTGTATTGCAAAGAAAAATTCCTCCAAAATGCAAAGATCCAGGTACGTTCATCATTCCATGCACCATTGGTAATACAAAGTTTGAAATAGCTATATTAGATTTAGGAGCATCTATTAATGTCATGCCATATTCTATTTATGCTTCTTTAAATCTTGGAACTTTTGCGAAAACTGGTATTACCATTCAGTTTGCTGATCATTTTAATGCATATCGCAAAAGAGTTGTGGAAGATGTGCTTGTGCAGGTGAATCAATTGGTTTTTCCAGCAGACTTCTATGTCCTTAAAATAGAGGATGAGACATCTCCTAATCCAACCCCGATTCTTTTAGGGAGGCCATTCTCGAAAACTGCTAGAATCAAGATTGATGTTCATTATGGCACTTTGACCATAGAGTTTGATGGCAAGGTGATATGTTTTAATATTTTTGAGGAAATGAGGTACTCTAATGACTTACATTCTGTTTTTGCAGTTGACGTTATTGATTATTTGCCACAACAATGTTTTGAGTTAACTCGCAAGAATGGAGTGGATGTTGCTATTAGTGAACACATAAGGATAGAAAGTTTCAAAGAACCAAGAAAGCTGATACAAGTGTCTAAAGAAGTGGAGGAAGCTGTGACAATCTTGGATGAGACTATAGCTATCACCACAAATAGGTATGATGTTTCGTACATTGAATTGCCTTTATCTAATGAGAAACTTCTTCCTTCTGTGATGAAAGCCAATACCTTGGAGCTTAAGTCACTTCCAGATCATTTGAATTATGGATTCTTGGGTGAGAATGATACTTTGCGAGTTACAATGGAAATGGGCCTTGCACGAATACAAGAAGATAAACTCGTCCGAATACTTACAGATCACAAAATAGCTATTGAGTGGACAATTGTTGAAATCCAAGGCCCATCCATATGCATTGACCGTATCTTGTTAGAAGAGGGATCCAAGCCCATTAGAGAAGCACAACAGAAATTGGATCCTCCCATGATGGAACCAACGTCGGGCTGAGGACGTTAAACCAAGCGCTTATTGGGAGGCAACCCAATGTTTTTGAAAAATAAAAAAAAAAAGAAAAGAAAAATAAAATGAGGTAATAATGATCGATTTTTGTGTCTCAAGGAGATTCCTTTCGTAGGCCATCAAATTGATCAGGTTTTATCTCTCTTTGCCATCTGTCTTATTTGTTTTTATATTTCTTTTACCTGTTTTTGACTTTTGTTTGCTATTGTGTTGTTATCTCTTTTATGTGTCTTTAGTTTCGTTTTTGCTCTTTTCTTTTCCTTTCTTTTGTTTAATTTGATTACTCTGTGCTTTGAGCTCATTTGTGCAGCAGCTTGTGGAAACATCCAAACGGAAGTTGAAGTCATTCGCCAAAGGTTTGAAACGTGCATATCTTGGAGAAAAACAAACCCGATCGCATTATCGGTAATATCTCTTCTTTTCTCCTCTTCAATGGATGCCGATATCTTTCTGTCGAACCTTCGTAAATATTTCCCCTCACTTCCTCAAAATGCTGTGTTTAAAATTTATAAAGTACGGATGACTAGACTTTGGGCATTGATGCTCCTAAATGTGCCTGCTGATATCCGATGGCTTATCGAAGCCAAGGTGAGATTGTCCGGTGAGCCGGACATTAATCTCGCAAAATACATGCCTGGTCTAGGAGAGAGCTACTACGCCAAGAGGCGAAGAGCAAAAAGGTTACAAGTATGTTATAAATGTGCTAGATGGAATTGTAACCAGACTTGTCGTTCATTAGGTTTTGTGTCCAGGAATAGAGAAGATAAACTTTCATTTATTAAGAATGGTTTGAGTAATGAGTCGCTGGATAATGTTTTGTTAACTCTCGAGTCACATTCTTGGGACTTGTTCAGCGTGAATTGCTTAATCTATGGACACAATTTCGTGATGAATTGCAGTGTTATAGTCTAGGGAATCTGACTAAAAACGACCCTGTTTGCCAGTTTATAAGAAAACTGGATGGGAAGCAAATCCCCGACTTATAGAAGGCGTTTCAGCCGTTACTGGACATAAAACCAGAGGAAGATGTGAGCCACAATCACAACTACTTGTATATTTGAATGTGTGTTGTTGTTGTCGAAGTTTATTTCTTTCTTGTTTCGTTTGATCTGATTATCAATGTTGTTTTTTGTGTTGTTGTTGTTTGTTGATTTTGTTTGTTTTAATTTCAAGTTTTCTTTTTGACAACCAGATGACTACCCCATGATATAAGCACACGTGGAAGACAAGTGTGGAGGTTTTGTCAACCTCCGCCGAAAGTATATCTTTACTTTCATGCTTCACGTGGGAGACAAGTGTGGCGGTTTTTTTTCAAACCCCACCGAAAGTTTATCTCCATTTTTCATGCACACGTGAGCGACAAGTGTGGAGGTTTTGTCAAACCCCACCGAAAGCATATCTATTTTTTCAAATCTCGGGCCGATAAATCTGCATCAAGCAACCCCCACCGATGAATTAATGTCCGCCATGTGTCAAATTTGAGAGTTTTAACCGGTGGCTATATACCATGCTGCATATTTTGGAAATGTCCATTTCATAACCTGTCTTGGGACACAACTTAACGCTAAATACTAACATGCATCATTGTCTTACACAAGTTTAGAGCACTTGAAGAAATGGAGAAAACACCAATTCTGCGATTCCGCAATATATGCGTATTTTGCGGATCGCAATTTGGTAAAGATGGAGAGTTTACCACACCAGCTCTTGATCTTGGTAGGACATTAGCTGCGAGGGGTATTAATTTGATTTATGGAGGGGGTAGTATTGGGTTAATGGGGTGTGTGTCGACAGCTGCATCCTTAGGAGGAAGCAAAGTTCTCGGCATTATCCCTAAACCATTAGCTGTTCGAGATATCGTAGGCAACACCATGGGGGAAGAGTTACAAGTCTCTAGCATGCATGAGCGTATTGCACATATGATTGTTAAGTCCGATGCATTTTATAGCTTTACCAGGTGGTTATGGCACATTAGAGAGATATGTCAATCACCTCTTGGGTACACTAAAACTCCTCGGAAACCCATTGGTTTGTTAAATGTCAATAATTTTTTTGATGGTTTGTTGTCTTTTCTTGATAAAGCTGTAGAAAAAAATTTTATCTCACCATCAGCGAGGCAAATCCTTGTTACAGCTTCAACGGCAGGGGAGTTAATTGACAAACTACAAGAATTCGTCTATTCGCCTGATCCAACAACAGCTCGGATTGATTGGTTTGGAGAAGGCAATAAGAGCGTAAACTGGATTTAACACTCCATCTGTAATCTCTATTTGCTGGTTTGCTTCGTTTTTGTTTGCTTTCTTTTTATTGTGTTTATTTGAAGTTTTTCATGTTATTTATTTTGAGATTTTTCAGGTTGTTTCTTTCCTCCCAGGTAATATTTTCTATTCTTGGTTTTTAGAGTGGTGGCTTAAAAAGTTCAAGTTCTCTTGAAACGCATTCTGGATTTCTTTAATCCATAATGGCTGAATAAGGAGGCTAACTTCTAAACTTTTTAGACCCATTCTAACTGACTTGTTTGTGTTTACTGATGTGTTGGACTTTATTATTTTCTGAGTAAGTTTAGTTTTATGTAATTTCGAGTTGTTGTGTGTTTTTGTCTTTATCAGTTTTCGATTCGAAAAAAAAAAAAACATTGTGGAAAAACCTGAGAATGGCAGAATATGGGGTTTTCTTAACTCTTGAAACGCATTCTCTCTCAATAAATCTGTAGTTTGTTTATTTCATGTTGTTTGAAGTGTCTTGTTTCTTGTTTTGTTCTTTCATAATAAAGGTATATAGGCTGGAAACCTTTAGTCTGCAGGCTACTGGTCCTAAGGATTGTTGAAATATACAATCTTGACTCAGGTGTAACAACGCCACGTACTCTTTTCTTGCTTTTTGTGGGTCAATGATAAGATGATGATTGAATTAAGAATAACTCTTGGAAAATGATAAATGATGCATGGATCTGTGTGCTTGAAATGTTTATTGGTTTTCGCTTTGCTTTTGATTCCTTGCGCAACATTGAGCACTGAGCTATTATCACTGAGTTATTTGTTCACTTAGAGTAAGTTTATGTAATTTAAATGTTTCGTCAGATTTCAATGAATTCTAGAACTTGTTTGATGGTCACTCGACGCGAAATCCTAGGCTGTGCAACATTGAGGAAATGATTTAGGCCATCTTTGGACCGTTTGAGCCTTAATAGCCAACCTTGACTGAAATTGATCCCTAGTTACCCCTTTGTGCCTTTGTAAGCCTTTTTCTTTGTTAACTCACTAAAAGATTTCCTAACCTCAAATAAATTTGATCCAAACAGTTTATCCCTTACCTATGAGCATGTAGATCATTCACAGTTAAATTTTGAGCTATGTTCTGGTTTTGGGGAGTTAGAGGAGGTTGGGATGTGCCATGACCAATGCAAGTGAGTTCTATTGTGCTTGTAAAAAAAAAACAAAAAAAGCCAATCTGTACTTATCGTCCACGTACTTACACATTGAGGACAATGTGTTGTTTAAGTGTGGGGCAGGGGAAGTGTAATAAAAAAAAAAGAAGAAAAAAAGAAGAAAAAAAAAGAACAAAAGAAGAAGAATAAGAGATCTATACCCTTAAGTGTTCTTTAAAAGAATGAAACAATAAAGTGTGGGGTGTAGTTTTCTTTTATTTTCTGTAAAAAAAAAAAAATGATTGAGTGTTCTAAATAAGTTTGGGGGAGTAACCTGGTGAATTGAAATAAAGTGGTGTTATAGGGTTGAGCTCTACATAATCTTGAATGATTTTATGTGTTTGTAGGTGATTTAAGCCTAAATATTATCCTTTATCATACCTTCACCCAAGCCAAACGTTACAAGCTTAATAAAGTCCTACTTGATCCTTGGTGTTGTGCATGTCTACATTAGTGGAGAGTGACTTGAAAAGCAGGCCTATGGAGTTCATTTATACACACATCTTCAATATTAAATATGATTCATTTTATGCATAAACACTCATCGGGTTACAAGTGAATCAGATGAGAAATGGTCTATGGATAGGTGTATATTTATGTATTACTTTTATATCAATTCGTCCATGTTTCTTTGCTATATTCCGTGGTATTTTTATGTTTTGTGTGTTTTGATGTTTGTAGGAGTTTTGGAGCAACTTGCACAAAAATGGAGTAAAACCCTTCATTTTCACCTCTGCTAGTCAACCATCTCTCGGATTTAATTGTATGATATACAATGAATCTGATGACATATCATATACCGTTGAAAAGCTCTCGAAGTCTACTTTTTGGAGAAATTTACGGTTTATGAATCCATTCAGTGTACCAAAAGTTGAATCAAAACAGTGTAAGAAGTGTAGAAATGTAATTCCACACATCACTGTAGCATGTATAATACGGGACACTGTAGCACGTTACTGTAGCAGAGTATTTAAACACATTTTAGGGGTTTATTTTTAGAACTTGAAGAGGGGAGAACGTGGTGGAGGCTGCAGCTCTGGAATTCTTTCATCTCTTGGAGTTCTTGAAGGAGAAAGGAAGCTTGGAAAGAGGAAGAACTACAATCCAAAGAGAATTACATCAAATTTGCTTAAGTTTTTCCCTTCCCTTTCATTTTCTGGAATGTCTCCATGTTGTATTGTATTTACCACGTTCTTAAACATGTTTAACTGAATCTGAAGTGGTTGAGGGTGATTTCAAAGCCCCTGATATGGTTTTTGTAAGTTGATTGTACAAGAAGTTGTTATCCAATTCTCTAATTGAAGTTGCTTGTATTTTCCCGTGTCTAATGCTTATGATTGCTTGCTGGATTGTATTTGGGTGGCCAACTGAATATAATCTGGATATTGTCTATTGCTAGACTAGAAATCTTAGTCCGTAATTGTCTTGAATTTCTAATCCTTAGTAGCAAAATTGTGATCAGAGATTGCAATTGGAGAATACAACCTAAGTTAAATAATCCGAGCTTGTGTGTTTATTGCTTAGATCAACATATCTTTCTTATCATAATGCATCCATTGAATTAAACTCAGAGAGCTTGTTCTAGGTTGTTTAATGGATAGAGATTAAATAAAGAGCTTGTTTTATTTAACAACAAAGTAAGGAAAGATTGGGGTAATAGAGCTTGTTATTATCTACGGTTGATAACTTCAATGCTGTAATTAGATGACAATTCTACAATTAATTCGCAAATCCATATCTTGTGGTAGAGAAGGATCCCTTAATGATGCGTTCGAAACTAGCAAGTATACTAGTCGCACAAGTAATAAAGTGATAAGTAAGATATCGTTCCCACGAGGATTGATTCTAATTGAATTTGTTATTTCCAGCAACAATAAACTAAACAGGGGGGATTTTTGTTGAATGCTTTACTAAATGAAATAAGAATGCAAGTAAAGAATAACAAAACAGAAAGTAAATTTGAATGAACAATCAATGGGAGAAAGCTGGTTAAGGGATCCTTCTCTACCACAAGATATGGATTTGCGAATTAATTGTAGAATTGTCATCTAAGTACAGCATTATGACGTATCAAGAGATATAATAAACAAAGCTTATTACCCCAATACTTCCTTACTTATTGTTGATAAAAAATAGATAAAACCAAGCTAACATTATTATTAATCTCTATCACATATCTAAACAACACACATTATAGAACAAGATCTCTGAGTTTAATTCAATGGATGCATTATGATAAGAAAGATAGGTTGATCTAAGCAATAAACACACAAGCTCGGATTATTTAACTTAGGTTATATTCTCCAATTGTAATCTCTGATCACAATTTTGCTACTAATGATTAGAAAATCAAGACAATTACGGATCAAGATTTCTAGTCTAGCAATAAATCACAACCAGATTATATTCAGTTGGCCACTCAAATACCTGTCTCTTATACACATCTAGATGTGTATAAGAGACAGGCATTAAATATGAGAGAATACAAGCAACTTCAATTAGAGAATTGGATAACAATTCCTTACACAATCAACTTACAAAAACCATATCAGGGGCTTTGAAATCACACTCAACCAATTCAGATTCAGTTACACATGTTTAAGAACGTGGTAAATACAATACAACATGGAGACATTCCAGAAAATGAAAAGGGAAGGGAAAAACTTAGCAAATTTGATGTAATAATTCTCTTTGGATTGTAGTTCTTCCTCTTTCCAAGCTTCCTTTCTCCTTCAAGAACTCCAAGAGATGAAAGAATTCAAGAGCTGCAGCCTCCACCACGTTCTCCCCTCTTCAAGTTATGAAAATAAAACCCTAAAATGTGTTTAAATACTCTGCTACAGTAACTTGCTACAGTGCCCAGTATTTAATAACATGCTACAGTGATATATGGAATTACAAATATACACTTCTCATACCATTTTTATCACAACTTTCGGTACACTACATAAATTCGTGAACCGTACATTTCTCCAAAAAATAGACTTCGAGAGCTTTTCAATGGTATATAGCATGTTATCCGGTTAATTGTATATCGATACAATCAACTCCAGGAAATTGGTTGACTAGCAGAGGTGAAAATGAAGGGTTTTACTCCAATTTTGTGTAAGTTCCTCCAAAACTCCTACAAACATCAAAAACCACACAAAAACATAAAAATACCAAGGAATATAGCAAAGAACATGGACGAATTGATATGAAAATGATATATAAATAGACACTTATCAAATTCCCCCACACGTAGACTTTGCTAGTCCTCGAGCAACTACGACAATCATGAAATGAAAAAACTAAAAACGAAAACAGACCCAAGAATCAAAGAAAAATTAAAACACACAAATGCTTCAACTTGCAAATAGGCCTCAAAGATTGTACTTAATTATAAACCAAGGAAAACTTCAAAATAATGCACTTGATCAACAATTTTATCTCAAATATTAGTTTCGCTTCACTTCAATTCCTCAAGTGTTTGTGTGTAGAGCCATTCTCACCTAATCACTTGTAACCCAGATGAGTTTATGCATAAAAATGAATCATATTTAATATTGAAGAATGTGTGTATAAATGAACTACCATAGGACTGGCTTTTCAAGTCACTTCCACTAATGGAGAACATTGCCACAACACCAAGATTAAGTAGGACTTTATTAAGCTCATGTAAACGTTTGGCATTGGGTGACGGTATTGATGAATAGTTCGACACTAGGCAAGTATACTAGATCGCACAAGTAATAAAGTGATGAGTGAGTTATCATTCCCACGAGGATTGATTCTAATTGAATTTGTTATTTCCAGCAACAATAAACTAAACAGTGGGGGGTTTTTGTTGAATGCTTTACTAAATGAAATAAGAATGCAAGTAAAGAATAACAAAAAAGAAAGTAAATTTAAATGAAAAATCAATGGGAGAAAGCTGGTTAAGGGATCCTTCTCTACCACAAGATATGGATTTGTGAATTAATTGTAGAATTGTCATCTAATTACAGCATTGAAGTTTATCAACCGTAGATAATAACAAGCTCTATTACCCCAATCTTTCCTTACTTTGTTGTTAAATAAAACAAGCTCTTTATTTACTCTCTATCCATTAAACAACCTAGAACAAGCTCTCTGAGTTTAATTCAATGGAAGCATTACGATGAGAAATATAGGTTGATCTAAGCAATAA
>SNVD02002790.1:0-10074 GCA_013180625.2 Boswellia sacra | reverse complement strand
AGTAAAGAATAAAAAAACAGAAAGTAAATTTGAATGAAATATCAATGGGAGAAAGCTGGTTAAGGGATCCTTCTCTACCACAAGATATGGATTGCGAATTAATTGTAAAATTGTCATCTAATTACAGCATTGAAGTTATCAACCGTAGATAATAACAAGCTCTATTACCCCAATCTGTCCGTACTTTGTTGTTAAATAAAACAAGCTCTTTATTTAATCTCTATCCATTAAACAACCTAGAACAAGCTATCTGAGTTTAATTCAATGGATGCATTATGATAAGAAAGATAGGTTGATCTAAGCAATAAACACACAAGCTCGGATGATTTAACTTAGGTTATATTCCCAATTGTAATCTTTGATCACAATCTGCTACTAATGATTAGAAATTCAGGACAATTACAGATCAAGATTTCTAGTCTAGCAATAAATCACAACCAGATTATATTCAGTTGGCCACTCAAATA
Organism: Boswellia sacra; assembly: GCA_013180625.2. Classification (NCBI taxonomy): domain Eukaryota; kingdom Viridiplantae; phylum Streptophyta; class Magnoliopsida; order Sapindales; family Burseraceae; genus Boswellia; species Boswellia sacra. The sequence continues at coordinate 9,607 of SNVD02002790.1, read as the reverse complement.
CAATCAGCAAGCCATCATAAGCATTAAATATGGGAGAATACAAGCAACTTCAATTATCTGAATGGATAACAATTCCTTACACAATCAACTTACAAAAACCCATATCAGGGGCTCTGAAATCACCCCAACAATTCAGATTCAGTGACACATGTTCAAAAACAATACAAATACAATACAATATGGAGACATTCCAGAAAATGAAAGGGAAAGGGAAAACTTAGCAAATTGGATGAAAATCTCTCAAGATTGTAGTTCTTCCTCTTTCCAAGCCTTCAATCTCCTTCAAGAACTCCAAGAGATGAGAGAAATCCAAAGATGCAGCCTCCTCCACGTTCTCTCCTCTTCAAGTTATGAAAATAAAACCCTAAAATGTGTTTAAATACTCTTTTACAGTGACTTGCTACAGTGCCCCGTATTACACATGCTACAGTGACTTGTGGAATTATATTTCTATACATCTCACACTGTTTTGATTAGAACTTTTGGTACACTGAATGGATTTATAAAACGTAAATTTCTCCAGAAAATAGACTTCGAGAGCTTTCCAACGGTATATAACATGTCATCGGGTTCATTGTATATCAATACAATTAAATCCTAGAAGATCACTGACTAGCAGAGTTGAAAATGAAGGGTTTTACTCCATTTTTGTGCAAGTTGCTCCAAAACTCCTACAAACATCAAAACCACACAAAAACATAAAAATACCAAGGAATATAGCAAAGAAACAAGGACGAATTGATATAAAAGTAATACATAAATAGACACCTATCAAATTCCCCCACACTTAGACTTTGCTAGTCCTCGAGCAACCAAAATGATACGAAACAAAACTAAACCGAAACAGAATCAAAGAAAAATTAAAACACACAAATGCTTCAACTTGCAAATAGGCCTCAAAGATTGTACTTAATCATAACCCAAGGAAAACTTCAAAATAATGCACTTGATCAACAATTTTATCTCAAATATTAGTTTCGCTTCACTTCAATTTCTCAAGTGTGTGTGTGTAGAGCCATTCTCACCTAATCACTTGTAACCCGGATGAGTTTATGCTTAAAAATGAATCATATTTAATAGTGAAGATGTGTGTATAAATGAACTCCATAGGCTTGCTTTTCAAGTCACTCTCCACTAATGTCGACATGTACAACACCAAGGATCAAGTAGGACTTTATTAAGCTTGTAACGTTTGGCTTGGGTGAAGGTATGATAAAGGATAATAATTTCGCTCAAATCACCCACAAACACATAAATCATTCAAGACTATGTAGAGCTCAACCCTATAACACAACTTCATTTCAATTCACCAGGTTACTCCCCCAAACTTATTTAGAATACTCAATCTTTTTTTTTTTTTTTGCAGAAAACAAAAGAAAACTATACCCTCACACTTTGTTGTTTCATTCTTTTTACGAACACTTAAGGGTATAGATCTCTTATTCTTCTTCTTTTGTTTTTTTTTTCTTTTTTTTCTTTTTTTTATTACTCTTTTCCTCCCCCACACTTAAACAACACATTGTCCTCAATGTGTAAGTACGTGGACGATAAGTACAGATTCTGTCTCTTATACACATCTAGATGTGTATAAGAGACAGGCTTATGACATATCCCAACCTCCTCTAACTTCCCAAAACCAGAACATAGCTCAAAATTTAATTGCGAATGATCTACATGCTCGTAGATAAGGGATAAACTGTTTGGAACAAATTCATTTGAGGTTAGGAAATCTTTTAGTGAGTTAACAAAGAAAAAGGCTTACAAAGGCTCAACGGGGTAACTAGGGATCAATTTCAGTCAAGGTTGGCTATTAAGGCTCAAACGGTCCAAAGATGGCCTAAATCATTTCCCCAATGTTGCATAGCCTAGGATTTCGCCTTGAGTGACCATCAAACAAGTTCTAGAATTCATTGAAATCTGAAGAAACATTTAAATTACATAAACTTTCTCTAAGTGAACAAATAACTCATTGATAATAGCTCAGTGCTCAATGTTGCGCAAGGAATCAAAAGCAAAGCGAAAACCAATAAACATTTCAAGCACACAGATCCATGCATCATTTATAATATTCCAAGAGTTATTCTTAAATCAATCATTATCTTATCATCGACCCACAAAATGCAAGAAAAGAGGTACGTGGCGTTGTTACACCTGAGTCAAGATTGTATATTTCAACAATCCATAGGACCAGTAGCCCGCAGACTTAAGGTTTCCAGCCTATATACCTTTATTATGAAAGAACAAAACGAGAAACAAGACACTTCAAACAACATGAAATAAATAGACTACAGATTTATTTAGAGATAATGCGTTTCAAGGGTTAAAGGAAACCCCATATTCTGCCATTCTCAGGTGTTCCCGATTTTTTTTTTTTTTCGCAGTCGAACTGATAAAAGATAAAAACACATAACAACTCTTAAATTACGCAAAACTAACCTCCACTCATAAAAATAACAAAGTTCAACAAGTCAGCAAACAAAAACAAGTTAGTTAGAATGGGTCTAAAAAGTTTAGAAGTTAGCCTCCTTATTCAGTCATTATGGATTGAAGAGATCCTGAATGCGTTTCAAGAGAACTTAAACTTTTTAAGCCACCCCTCTAAAAGCAAAGATTAGAAAATATTACCTACGGTGAAAGAAACAACCTGAAAAAAAAAACTCAAAAGAAATGACATAAAAACTCAAATAAACACAATAAAGAGAAAGTAAACGAAAATGAAGCAAACCAACAGATAGAGATTACAGATGGAGCGTTAAATCCAGTTTACGCCTCTTATCGCCTTCTCCAAACCAATTTATCTGAGATATTGTTGGATCAGGCGAATAGACGAATGCTTGTAATTTGTCAATTAACTCCCCTGCATTTGAAGATGTAACCAGGATTTGCCTCGCCGACTGTGAGATGAAGTTTTTTTCTACTGCTTGATCAAGAAAAGACAACAACCCATCAAAAACATTATTGACATTTAACAAACCAATGGGTTTCCGATGGATGTTTAGCTGTGCCCAAGAGGTGATTTGAAATATCTCCTCAATGTACCATAACCACCGGGCAAAGCTATAAATGCATCAGATTTAATGACCATATGTGCAATACGCTCATGCATGCTAGAGACCTGTAACTCTTCCCCGATTGTATTGCCTACGATATCTCGTACAGCTAATGGTTTAGGGATAACGCCGAGAACTTTGCTCCCTCCTAGGGATGCAGCTGTTGACACACACCCCATTAACCCAAGACTACCCCCTCCATAAATCAAGTGAATACCTCTCGCAGCTAATGTCCTACCAAGATCAAGAGCTGCTGTTGTAAACTCTCCATCTTTACCCAATTGCGATCCACACAATACGCATATATTTTGGAATCGCCGAATTGGTGTTTTCTCCATTTCTACAAGTGCTCTAAACTTGTGTAAGACAATGATGCACGTTAGGTATTATGCGATTCAAGTGCAAGCCAGGTTATGAAATGACATTTCAAAATATGTAGCATGGATATATACACACGTAAAACTCTCAAAATTTTGACCACATAGGGAATAAAGTTCGGTGGGGGTTCTGCATCGATGCAGATTATAGCACGAGATTTGAAAAAATAGATATGCTTCGGTCGGGGTTTGACAAAACCGAACACTTCTGTCCCCCACGTGAAGCATAAAAAATAGAGATACACTTTCGGTGGAGGTTGACAAAACCTCCACACTTGTCTCCCACGTGTACTTATGCCATAGGGTAGTCATATGGTTTGTCAAAAAGAAAACTTGAAATTAAAACAAACAAAATCAACAAACAACAACAACACAAAAACAACATTGATAAGCAGATCAAACGAAACAAGAAAGAAATAAAATTCGACAACAACAACACACATTCAAATATACAAGTAGTTGTGATGTGGCTCACATCTTCCTCTGGTTTTACGTCCAGTAACGGCTGAAACGCCTTTTATGAGTCGGGGATTTGCTTCCCATCCAATTTTCTTATAAACTGGCAAACAGGGTCGTTTTTAGTCAGATTCCCTAGACTATAACACTGCAATTCATCACGAAATTTTTTCCATAGATTAATCAATTCACGCTGAACAAGTCCACAAGAATGTGACTCGAGAGTTAACAAAACATTATCCAGCGACTCATGACTCAAACCATTCTTAATAAATGAAAGTTTATCTTCTCTATTCCTGGACACAAAACCTAATGAACGACAAGTCTGGTTACAATTCCATCTAGCACAGTTATAACATACTAGTAACCTTTTCGCTCTTCGCCTCTTGGCGTAGTAGCTCTTTCCTAGACCAGGCATGTATTTTGCGAGATTAATGTCCCGCTCACCGGACAATCTCACCTTGGCTTCGATAAGCCATCGGATATCAGCAGGCACATTTAGGAGCATCAACGCCCAAAGTCTAGTCATCCGTACTTTATAAATTTTAAACACAGCATTTTGAGGAAGTGAAGGGAAATAGTTACGAAGGTTCGACAGAAAGATATCGGCATCCATTGAAGAGGAGAAAAGAAGAGATATTACCGATAATGCGATGAGTCTGTTTCTTCTCCAAGATGATGCACGTTCTAACCTCGGGCAATGGACTTAAGCTTAATTTAGATGTTCCACAAGCTGCTGCACAATGAGCTCAAAGCACAGGAGTAATCAAATTGAACAAACGAAAGGAAAGAAAAGGCAGAAACGAAAACTAAAGACACATAAAAGAGATAACAACACAATAACAAACAAAAGGCAAAAACAAGTAAAAAAATATAAAAAACAAAGAGATAGATGGCAACAAAGAGAGATAAAAAGCTGATCAATTTGATGGCCTACGAAAGGAATCATCTTGAGACACAAAAAATCGATCATTATTACCTCATTTTATTTTCTTTTCTTCTTTTTTTATTTTTCAAAAACATTGGGTTGCCTCCCAATAAGCGCTTGGTTTAACGTCCTCAGCCCGACGTTGGTTCCATCATGGGAGGATCCAATTTCTGTTGTGCGTCTCTAATGGGCTTGGATCCCTCTTCTAACAAGATACGGTCAATGCATATGGATGGGCCTTGGATTTCAACAATTGTCCAATCAATAGCTATTTTGTGATCTGTAAGTATTCGGACGAGTTTATCTTCTTGTATTCGTGCAAGGCCCATTTCCATTGTAACTCGCAAAGTATCATTCTCACCCAAGAATCCATAATTCAAATGATCTGGAAGTGACTTAAGCTCCAAAGTATTGGCTTCATCACAGAAGGAAGAAGTTTTATCATAGATAAAGGTAATTCAATGCTACGAAAACATCATACCTATTTGTGGTGATAGCTATAGTCTCATCCAAGCTTGTCACAGCTTCCTCCTCTTCTTTAGACACTTGTATCAGCTTTCTTGGTTCTTTGAAACTTTCTATCCTTATGTGTGCACTAATAGCAACATCCACTCCATTCTTGCGAGTTAACTCAAAACATTGTTGTGGCAAATAATCAATAACGTCAACTACAAAAACAGAATGTAAGTCATTAGAGTACCTCATTTCCTAAAAAATATTAAAACATATCACCTTGCCATCAAACTCTATGGTCAAAGTGCCATAATGAACATCAATCTTGATTCTAGCAGTTTTCGAGAATGGCCTCCCTAAAAGAATCAGTGGTGGATTAGGAGATGTCTCATCCTCTATTTTAAGGACATAGAAGTCTGCTGAAAAAACCAATTGATCAACTGCACAAGTACATCTTACACAACACTTTTGGTAAGTTGAATTGGTAACATCAGTTTCAGCAACAAAAGTCCAAGATTTAAAGAATGCATAAATAGAATAGGGATGAGATAATAAGTTCTAAATCGAACGTAGCTCTTTCAAACGTAGTTTTACCAATGGTGCATGTAATGGTGAACGTACCTGAATCTTTGTATTTCGGAGGAATTTTTATTTGTAAAACAGTTGAAACATTTTCCCCCACACTTACCTTCTCATTTCCTTTCAACTTTCTCTTGATGGTGCATAACTCCTTGATAAATTTTGCATAACGAGGTAATTGCTTGATAGCATCCAGAAGTGGTATATTTACCTCGATCTTGCAAAAAGTTTCCAAGATTTCATGTTCTTGTTCCTTCTTCTTTGATTTTACAAATCTACTAGGAAAAGGTGGAGGAGAAACATATGAAGGAATGAGGGTTATAGGATTTACCTGAGAAGTCAATGTTTTGTTCATGGTGGAAGTGGTGTCATCTCCTTCATCAGTTTGTGATTTCTTTGGCAAGATATCTAATTGCTCTCCACCTCGCGAAGTTATCGCACTAACAGTCTCTCCTGGATTGATCACCGTTTGAGAAGATAATTTTCTGAGTCTTGGCCCTCGAATTTGCTCATGCTAGTAGCCAATTGTCCCATTTGATTTGCCAGGTTTTGGATACTTGCCCCAGTTTCCTGCTGGAATTGCATTGTGTTAGTGGCAAGTGCATTAACAATATCTTCGAGAGACATACCTGAGTTTTGCGAAGCTGGTTGCGGTGCTGGATGTGGCATTGGTGGTGGTTGCATTTGAAATGGTTGCTGCACTCTAGGTTGATTGAAACTTTGTGGCCGATTTGGTATCACATTTGGAGTGATTGGTTGATGATTCCAGTAACTGAAATTATGTTGATCTTCCCATCCAGCATTATAAGTGCTAGAGAAAGGATCATACCATTGCCTCGTTTGTCCTGGAAATCCACCATGGCATTGGCTTGTTCCATATATTCTTCTTGTAAAGTTGGATACATGTCGATTGGATGCTCCATCGTAAAATATATCCCACATTCATAAGATTTTTGCATATCTCCTACAGCCATGTTTTCCACAAGAGAGGTTAGCTCAGAAAGTTGTTGTTCAATGTTCGGAGTGCTTACCTCATTTACTCTCCATGGTACTTGTGGCGCAAATCCGCTACTGAATTGATAGAAGTTTACTGCCATGTTGTCTAAACACAAACAATCAGAAAAGAAAAACAAAGAAAAATATGAATCAACAATGAAAACAAAATAACAAATCGATTAGAAAATCAATCCCCGGCAACGGCGCCAAAAACTTGATGCGTTCGAAACTAGCAAGTATACTAGTCGCACAAGTAATAAAGTGATAAGAAAGATATCGTTCCCACGAGGATTGATTCTAATTGAATTTGTTATTTCCAGCAACAATAAACTAAACAGGGGGGGATTTTTGTTGAATGCTTTACTAAATGAAATAAGAATGCAAGTAAAGAATAACAAAACAGAAAGTAAATTTGAATGAAAAATCAATGATAGAAAGCTGGTTAAGAGATCCTTCTCTACCACAAGATATGGATTTGCGAATTAATTGTAGAATTGTCATCTAATTACAGCATTGAAGTTATCAACCGTAGATAATAACAAGCTCTATTACCCCAATCTTTCCTTACTTTGTTGTTAAATAAACAAGCTCTTTATTTAATCTCTATCCATTAAATAACCTAGAACAAGCTCTCTAAATTTAATTCACTGGATGCATTATGATAAGAAAGATAGGTTGATCTAAGCAATAAACACATAAGCTCGGATTATTTAACTTAGGTTATATTCTCCAATTGCAATCTCTGATCACAATTTTGCTTCTAATGATTAGAAATTCAAGACAATTACGGATCAAGATTTCTAGTCTAGCAATAGACAATATCCAGATTATATTCAGTTGGCCACTAAAATACAATCAGCAAGCAATCATAAGCATTAAATATGGGAGAATACAAGCAACTTCAATTAGAGAATTGGATAACAATTCCTTCCACAATCAACTTACAAAAACCATATCAGGGGCTTTGAAATCACCCTCAACCAATTCAGATTCAGTTACACATGTTTAAGAACGTGGTAAAATACAATACAACATGAAGACATTCCAGAAAATGAAAGGGAAGGGAAAAACTTAGCAAATTTGATGTAATTCTCTTTGGATTGTAGTTCTTCCTCTTTCCAAGCTTCCTTTCTCCTTCAAGAACTCCAGGAGATGAAAGAATTCAGAGCTGCAGCCTCCACCCCGTTCTCCCCTCTTCAAGTTATGAAAATAAAACCCTAAAATGTGTTTAAATATTCTGCTACAGTGACTTGCTACAGTGTCCCGTATTATACATGCTACAGTGCTTGTGGAATTATATTTCTATACATCTCACACTGTTTTGATTACAACTTTTGGTACACTGAATGGATTTATAAACCGTAAATTTCTCCAGAAAATAGACTTCGATAGCTTTCCAACGGTATATAACATGTCGTCGGGTTCATTGTATATCAATACAATTAAATCCGAGAAGATCACTGACTAGCAGAAGTGAAAATGAAGGGTTTTACGCCATTTTTGTGCAAGTTGCTCCAAAACTCCTACAAACATCAAAACCACACAAAAACATAAAAATACCAAGGAATATAGCAAAGAAACATGGACGAATTGATATGAAAATGATACATAAATTGATACTTATCAATTAGACTCGAGTACCGAATGATTAATATATATATATATATATATATAATCTATATATAGATATATAGATAATAGTATATTTATATGTATTATATATATATGTATGTATGTATGTATGTATTGTATGTATGTATATCTATGTATTTTATGTCTATATGTATTTATAGTTTGTTATATGTATGTATGTATGTATGTATATATATGTATATGTAATGTATGTATGTATGTATGTATATATATGTATGTATAAAATATTTGTCAATCGCAACATTGCTATGACGTGATGTATAAAATATTTGTCAATCACAACATTGCTATGACGTGATAAATGATGGCAAGTTGGCAAGCAGTACTCGTCTGCTTATATATATATATATAGGGATCCGGTTATAGTATAGTCGCGTATATGCATACGCGGTTGGCTTTTACCACTTTTGTTAGGGTGAAAAAGTTGTGTTGTGTTTATAACTTTTACAACCTCGGTTTTCTATAATTTTTTTGACTGTACGGGTGCAGCAGGTGCACCGTAGTTTTTCCCTTATATATAGAGGCCTTTAGCTCTTTTACGAGTCCCATTACGGTACAATAGCTATTGTACCATATAATAACTTAAAAAATTTGTAAAAATTTGTAAAAAAAATTATAAATATTTATACAAAAGTTATAAATATAAAGATTATAAAAAATAAAATTTTATTTATAATTTTTATATAAATATTTTACATATTATTTATAATTTTAAAAAATTATTATACGGTACAATAATTATACCGTAGCTACATCACTCTTTTATTCATTCAGGAAATATTCGTAAACGTTGAAGTTGAAATGAAGTGACATCAAGACAGACTTATGTCAGCCTCACAAAGTAGGAATGAATAGACAAATAACAGTGTAGTTATATTAATCAAATAACTACCACTTTTGTATACATAACAATTTCTTAACCTAAAATTTCTTGCACAGAAAATAGAAAAATTTCAAAAAATAACCCTAATTAACGGATTTCATTGAAAAATGACCTATTCTCAACAAATTTTGATGCCTCATACCTTTTTTACTGTAAGATTACTTGCATACCCCTATCAACTTAATTAATGGTATGGCCCTAATTAAGCAACCAGATCTTGTCTTCTTCTCTC
>SNVD02002789.1:0-10276 GCA_013180625.2 Boswellia sacra | reverse complement strand
GATATAAAAATGATACATAAATAGACACCTATCATTCTTATTTGTTCAAATTACCCAATGAAAAGCAATACAACCACGGAAATAATTTGAGGAGAATGATGAGTTGAAAAGAGCCTTCAAAAGTTTCCAATCTTAATGAGAATATAGCTAGACTAATATTAGAAAGATCAAAGTCTTTAATTTACTTAAATTACAAATGAAATAGGACTAAAGCAATAAAAATCATTGTCATTTACAGAAGTTATTAAAGAAAGTAGGAACAAATCCTCCCACATCGGAATTAAATTTCAATCTCTTGGGAAATTGAGCCAAAATGATTGTTGTGGTTTAAGTACAAAAGTTTGTGAGTTATCCAGGTTATGAATTTTGCTATGGTACAGTTGTTATACCCATATAGTATCTGTATATTTGTGTAAAAATCATAAATACATTGTAAAAGTCGAATAAAAGTTGTATGTAAAAAGGTCGTAAATGTAAAACATATAAAAGTCGTAAATACTATTTTTTTATTCGCTTACAATTTTTAAACATAGTTTACGATTTTTATATGTTACAATAAAGCTGTTGTATGGGTACAGCAACTACACTATAGCATGACTCTCAGGTTATATATAATTAGCAGGAAAAAAAAAATCATAAGTTGGTTTGTACTCAATTTTTGATCAAAAAGTGAGTACTGCAGAGAGGAGACTGATTGGAGTGCAATGGTAGTCAAGAGTCCATTCATGCTGAGACCAAAGATATGAAAAATGAGAAGGTACGGATGAGAACGACAATTCTTGAAGTCACGAAGTACATTTCCTGAACAGTATGGATGATTAAAATTTTCAAGTTATTTATTTACATAATTTGTGTTTTCTTATTTTTTATTCCAAAATAATTTTATTATTTTAATATAAATTATATTAATAATTAAATATTATACTTTTAATTATTTTTATAATATTTGAAAATAAAAATTTTTTAAACTATAATTCTAGAAAATCAAAATACAAAATACGTATAATCAAACATATTTTCACATAATTCAATATTTCTTAAAACATATATATCAAAAGACAATTTTGATCACCATGAACTCAGAACTATGCAATTCGACTATAGCTATGAATAACATATGTTGGTCTCAGAGAGTAATCTGTAACACTAGTGCCAAGCTTTGCTAGCTTAAGCTTGATATATAGAAATGATACCAGAATCAAATCAGTTCATGTCAGTATAAAGCCTAAGCAATTATACAAATAAAAAATTAAAAAAATATATAAATCTTATCCAATAGAATTGGCTAATTATTACATTCTCACCGTAAGACATCCATATCAACATTCAGCTTAAGCAATTATTACCCAAGTCCACCCACCCACGGATAGGTCTAAACAGCACATATGAACTTTGGCACTTTTGCATGAAATCCCCACTTTCAGGTGGCAATCCATGACTTTCAGCAAATGACACTAATTTAAAACTAGGCAGCATCGCCTAACATAGCACGACATGAAGCAAAAATCTGAATTAAACATTCAAGAAGCCAGTACTTTTAAGTTTATAGCATTCAACAATGCTAGTGGACTCAAATCTCATGAAAGGCTAACCTGAAGCATACATAACATTTGTTGTCCTTACATTAGCCTTGAAGACATTTTGTGTCAGATGAACCAACATGAATTGTTGGTTATTCCTCATTATATTGTCCGCTTGAATGACTCAGCTCTCTTCTGCAGTAAGTCCTTAATCATGAAAATAGTAGTTTATTTTCATTATTTTGGAAATTTCATGGTTAATTGGCCTGACAAAGCAAGAGCTATAACAGAATGCAAACCTTCTATTCATTGTTCTATCAGAAGCTATTACAAAGAGATATCACTTGAGGATGAAAAGATATAGTTGCATAATTGGCGACACTCAATCTGCATGCTTGGTCTAGATTCTCGATTTGTATCTATGCACAAAAAGGCCACCTCCATCATTGATTTCAGCTTTTCCAAACTTCAAGAACAGGTGATGGAAGCCGAGAGTCCAACATATCATGTAGCGGTATGTTCATGAAGAGGGAAAGTAAATCTCCTGGATGCCTCCCTTTTATTACTTCCAACGCTGACACTCCAAAGTTATACACATCACATTTTTCTGTTACCTTCATTGTGTATGCAAGCTCTGCAAAATGAGAGATTTATGTGATCACATATCCCCCAAACCCTATATGCAATTGATAAAAAAATTTCAACGAGTAATGAATTATTGAAACTATATACCTGGTGCAACATATCCGTATGTGCCTGCAAGTACACTCCAATTGGATGAGTCTGGCTTGAGAAATTTGGCAATTCCAAAGTATGAAACATGAGCTTTGTATTCCAAATCCAACAACACATTCTTACTTGATATGTCTCGATGAACAATCGGTGGGAAGCAGTCATAGTGCATGTAAGATAAAGCATGTGCCACATCGTTTATAACATTTATTCGCTTACTCCAGTCCAGTTCTGGAGCGCCCTCACCATTCAAGTTTTTTTCTAAGCTGCCCCTTTCAAAATACTCATAAACTAAGAATGAGTGTCGGGCGTGAAAACAAAATCCAAAAAAGTTCACAATACTTCGATGTTGTATCTTTGTTAATGCCCTGATTTCACTTAAAAATTCTTTGTGATCTGTCAATCATTTCAGAATTGACAAAGGAATGGATTTTCTTTATAGCAACAATCTCTCTTGATGATAGTTATGCTTTATAAATGCATTCATGTCCGCCTTTTCCAATGCAATAATGTCAAAATTCTGTTTTTTGCTCTTATGATTTCTTCATACAATGTTTTTCCATCGAAAGTTAATATTGGAACCAATGCTAGCTTATCTTTGCTGCACTGTCTTTCTTGTGAGTTTCTCTTCCTCCAAAAACTAATGAAAACTCCAATTGGTCTAGCTAAAAGAGCAACTGCACTTAAAATAAGAAACACAATTACAAAAAATGTTTTCAACCTCTTCTCAAGGATACTTTTCTTTGATGCGACAGCTTTGCAAGGTTGCTGTAAAATCCCGGCCTGTATGTGGCACTTTGTACTTGTGTATGGAACTTTATGGTCTCGCATGTGGCATTCTCATATGTTATGATATGGTTGCATGGGGGCCACCTCTTGAGACACACAGTGCAAAGTGTTACATGCAGATGATATGTTATGTTATGATTCTAGCTGGATATACGTTCTGATGCATCATCCGACACTCGATGTTTACATGTATGTTGTGTTGGATTCACAACCGACACTCGTTATCAGTCTATTTTCGAAGACATTGAGTGTCGGATGATGCATCTGACACTCGACACTTATATGTCGATGTTTACATGTATGTTGTGTTGGATTCGCAACCGACACTCGATATCAGTCTATTTTCGAAGACATTGAGTGTCGGATGCATCATCCGACAGTCGAGACTTACATGTCGAGTCGTGTCGAGCTCTATTGAGTGTTGTCGAGTTTTATCGAGCGTTTTGCAATTTGCTTGTTTATATTGTCATAAATTAAATAAAATGTATTTTTATATTTATTCCGGGCCAAGGAGCCTAGTCTCCGGCCCTGCCAGGCCACGGACGTTCCCCGAGATTACTCTCCCCGTCCCCGGCTTAAATCCCCAGAATTCCGGGTAATTCCTCGAGACATTATTGAGTGAAGTTTGCTTATGAACATTATTGAATGGTTCTTCTTCAGATGGTGTTGCTGTAAGAGTAATGATAATAGCCATGAGCATGGCGAACACAAGAAAGATCTTAAACGACTTCATGAGTGCTTTAAATAAATAACATCAATAGAGGAGCTGAATGAATGCTTTGGATGTGAGGCTTGAGTAGGTATTTATAGAGATTTGAAGGATGCATGGCGGGCTTAAAGCTAAAAGCCTCAAATGTTGTGGACTGTTAGTGTAGTGGTCCAATTCAAAGGGCAAGTCATGAGGAAATTAGTTATAAAGTCGAAGAAGTAAGCGAAATTAGGCTTCTGGAGAAACATTACAGCCTGAATTAGGTAAAATTAGGGAAGAAAACCAAATTTAGATGGGTTACCAAGCCAATGAGATACATGGGTCTCTGTTAGGCTTTAGCTAACAATCCCAGGTCTCGCGAAGTTGATTAACAATCTCTCACTGTATTACTTGCTAATTAACCAGGCGTGCACTCTAATTTCCAACTTTATCTTTTTCTCGTTTTCCATCAGTCAACATTTTTAATTAAGGACGACGCAACGACTAATCAAGCAATTGCTCGCATGGCATAGGAAAGGAAAATTATGAAAGCAAAATTTAAATAATTAAATTAAAAGCTAGACCACTCTACTAACAGTCCACAACATTTAGCATTAGCATTAACAGTCCACTCCAGTAATAATATAGAATTTTGATGGTGACTGGTGAGCTGGGTGCCATGTGTTAAAGAAGTTAGTCTCCAGCACCATATATTTAGCATTAGCATTTACGAAAACTAACCAATAAATTAAAGAGTAAAATAAAATGACAGATTAATCATATTATTGTCTAAGTAATGTATTGGGTCAATATTAAAGATTTTCAATTACACGCTAGGCTAAGTTAAGTCTCCTTTATTAAGATTTTCAAGAGGTATGTACTTTTCGGTTTGTCCTTATATCACTTTCATTGATTTAATTAAGTCAAGTCAAGTCTTCCTCTAGACTGTTCAATTAAATGGCCAGCCCTTGACACAATCCAGGGAACTAAAAAACCACCTTTATTTGCTATATCCCTCCAGTGCCATGAAGAGAAGAATAAAAGGGGAATTAATCAAACATATTTGCTTCCAATAACAGAGGTATAACGTGAAGCTCTTTTAAGAAACTAGCCGACATACTATCAGAACCTGAAAAACGATTGAAACCAGACAGATGTTTTATATATATTTTGAGTTTTCTCGTTATCTAACAATGTCTCAGCTAGTATATAGGTTGATTTTCTCTGGGTCATTTCAAAGAGAGGGTCTGTTGGTACCTCAGAGGCAATACCTTCGGATCAATTAGAGAGCACTACATCAGCATCACCTTAGTGTGTGTACTCAACACGTGCTCCTTGATTGGCTCCGGGGTACCACAGACCCTCTCTATTTCAAATACTATATTGAAATAATGTAAAAAGGAAAATATTTAATAATCAAGTTACCAGTATGTAAAAACTGTTTTTTTTTTAACATTACCCTCTAAAATGAGGCCTAAAGAACAATTAAATTGGTGCTAAATGGCATCACCTTTGATAAAAATTCATCCTCTAGCTAGTACCATTTCTTGTGTGCTACTTGATGCCTGAAGTCTAAAAACAACAAATGTCAACAAAATAAATAAATGATGATATGATAATGAAATAGCATATCAAATTATATTGTATAAAACAAAAGAAAAAAAAAGGATGTATGCATCATTATTCTTAAACACAATTAATGATCATATAGTCCATAAATATTATTTTGAAATTAATTAAAAAGTGTTTTGATTAGTGACGGATACAAGATATTATGTAAGGAGAGGCATTTTAAATATTATAATCATTTTTTTTTTATAAAACTTAGTAGTATGAGAGAATCTATTAAAACAAAAAGGAGAATATGCCTAGTTAAGGCTGACATAGTGAAATTTTCCTTCTAAATGGTACAAAAATAATATGTAATTTCGCTAAAAATTATAAACAAGAGTTAGTTATTACTGTTAACTAAAAGTTCATTGAATTTATGTACTTTAAAAGAAACCAAGAAACTAATTGGTAAATTATAAAACATGAAAGAAAAGAAAGATATAATTAATACTAAATTAAATAAAATATAATACAATTTATGAAGTAAAATAATAAACTTAAAATACAAAAGAAACTCGCATGATTGTAAGTTATAAAATATATATTTTTAATTATATGATATGGATTAAAGAGTGACATGTAGGTGATATTAGAGTGATTATCAAATAATTAGAAAAAGATGAAAGATAAAACTAAAAAATTTGGTTTAATTTATATGGAGGGATATAATGTAACTAACTGAAATAAAGGGACAAAAGAGAATAAAAGAGATGTTGTAAATTTTCAGTGGGGCCTAGGTGGTCCACCCAGGTCCCTTCCCAAGGCCACATGTGTTTTGATTCGTCTAAACACTTTTATCAAAGTTTTTATATTTAAATAAAAATAATAATTTGTTCCAAACCTTATAACTTTAAATTATAATTTAATAATGAGATTGATCGTAGTAAACAAAGTGAAAAAAATAACATGATATTTATTTATCAACATAATTGACATAAAAACCAGCAAATGAATTTTTTTGATATATCTTATGATAGACAACTTAAAATTTTATCACGGCATATTCTTATTTCATTCAGGGCATTTTAATTAGGAGCAAAGACGAATATATCATCCTACTTTAGACAATAAAGAAAATGTCTACTTGAGCAAAGTAGACAAAGTAAGGAGCATAACAGAATGAAGATTGAAGACCTTCTCTTCATCGTTTTTGTAGAAATTAATACGGGGAGAGCACAGGTGGTGGAAGCCGAGAGTCCAACATGTCATGTAGTGGTATGTTCATGTGTTGGCATGCAATAACGATGCAAGTGAGGAAAGAAAATATCCTGGAACTGGATGTCCCCCTTTTATCACTTCCAATGCTAATACTCCAAAGCTAAGGCCTGAGGGGGTATGCTCCCACTAATATCGTTCTCTGCAATCTTTAAGAGTTTCTAACTATGGTGGTTACTTTTACGAATTAGATGAGATTTCACCATAGAACCGATTGTAGCCGAGAGCTAAGAAACTCAACTTTGCATGGATTCCAAAATCTACAAATACATTTCCGGTATGCTAGTTCCAAATGAGGTGGGCTGTAACCAGGCTTGAGCAGTTTCTCCTGCTTTTTGAGATTGGGTCAACAAATTCTTGTCATTGAAAGTCAGGTTCTCAAGGCATTATCATGCTACTCGGGATTGGGCCAACCAATTGTTGCCATTAACACAAATATTATGGGGCAATCTTCTAGTGAAATGCTCTTATAGTCAACAGTATTAGAGAAATAGGAGACTTCAATTTCCTAATTAACTTTGGGCATTGAACCAGAAAGTTTGGCGTTTTGCTATGATACAGTTGCTCTACCGTACAGCAACTGTACTGTAGCAAAAAAAAATTGTAAACACATTATAAAAGTCGTAAATGAATGAATAAAAATTGAATGTAAAAAGTCGTAAATGAAAAATATATAAAAGTCGTAAATACGATTTTTTTTCATTCGTTTACAATTTTTAGACATATATTTACGTTTTTTATTTACTACAGTATAGTTGTTGTACGGTACAGCAACTGTATCGTAGCAAAACTCGAAAGTTTATTATCAAAAAGATAAAGCCTCTGATGATAATCTCATTCCTTGACGTGGAGAGCAACTTTTACCTATTTCTATCGTCTCATCACTAAGTTCGTGAACAAACACCGTGGTATAAATAAGATTAACATTCAAGTGAAGAAAAAATGAAGGCAATATTTATTGTTTTATATACTAAGAAGTATAGAGATATTCATATATAATTATCCCAATCCAATAAATTAGGAAAGTTAATTAGTTTTTATTCTTAATTCATCAATATATTGAAACTTTGAAAGCATTTTACCATGTTATTTTCTAAACTAAGCATATTATGTTGATTAGCTTGATTTTGTGAATTTTAATACACACAAGGGTAAATTCTATAGATCTTCCCTAACAAGATTTCAAGAAATCCTCAACTACATAGCTGACTATGGTTTAAAAAATCCTAAAACCCCTCTTGTTATTATTGAAATTCAGTATTTTTTGTCAAATTTCAGTAAATTAACTAAATTGCCCTAAGATGCTACAGTTAAAGAAATTATCCTCAAAATAAGATAAATTCCAAAAAGAAAAATTTTATTAATTATATAAATAAATTAAAAAATAAAAAAGCATGTGTTATTTCTTTTAATTTTTCAAGGTGTTATAAATATTTTATAATTTAATAATCCATTAATAAATTGAATTGAATAATTAATTATTCAATTTATTAAATACATTAATTAAAATTTAAAAAATTACTTCACACATGGGGAATTCAAACAACTTTCTTAATTAATTTTTAAAAATTTATTTATCTAATATGATAAATTTTTTAAATTTATACTATTTTAAAGATATTTTATTTAGGCTTCATATTTTAAAAGCAATTGAGTCAATATGGTTTAAACTTAACAAAACATGTTAATTAAAGATCACTAATAGCAAGCAAAGTTTATGAGATTTTCAAAACAGTAAATATATGTTATTTCAAGCAAACTCATTGTAGGTACTGGAGCTTGTTGAGATTGATGATTGGGAGATGAAATTATAGGAAGTTTACGTGATCACTTGGATAGACAAAGAAAGAGTTATATTACCATATGTATTTATCTTTCTCAAATACTACCAAGACGTACTTTTGGCTTCCCAGAAATGAAAATGTAGACGTATTAATGCAAAAAAACTAAAAAAAAAAAATTAAATATAATTATGTAGACAAATTTTATGAATTGAGATGTATATGTTAGCTTCAACTATTTTATCTAACTACCGTAGTTATCATTATATTTAATTGTCAAATTTAATTATGTAATATTTTATTAGCATTGTTCAACAAAATATTAAGAGCTTGCTAGGGGTGATTTTTTTTTGTCTGAAATCTAAATAGATATGAATTAAACTGAAATCTGAATGGGTCTAAATATAAAAATCTAAACGATATATTTATTTTTTTATTTTAACACCTGAATTAAAATATTTGAAAACTAATGGTTTTATATATATATTCCTATTTATATATATTATTTTCATTTATGATTTTATTCAACATAGTAAAAATATTTGCATATCAAAGTTGATTACGAATTTAATTTATTTAAATTTGAATAATTGGATAAAGAAATTATTTTTTTCTAAAATAATTTGATATATAAATATAAATGATCATAAAGTAATTTTAAAAAATATAGAGAATCATGTTATAAAATTAGAAATAAATAATAATATTCTAAAATTAAAATATTACGTTATGTACAAATTAATCATAAATGAATTTTATAAGGGCATTTAAGAAAATTAGAAGAGTAATAAATGATTCAGAAATTTGCATTCAGATACAAGCTACAATTTTTAACTTTTTTTCTTTCAGATGAAAATATCTTAGGAGCTGTTTTTTTTTTTGTCTGAAGTCTGAATTTAACTTATTCTCAAATTTCAGATCTTTTCATGATGATTTTTTTTAACTTAAGATTTAATCTAAGACATTTTCATCTGTATGGAAAAAGCAAAAAATTCTAGCTTTTATATGAATGAAAATATCTGAATCATTTATTACTCCTTTAATTCTCTTCAATGCCCTAATAAAAATTCATTTATGACCAATTTATACATAGCCTGATATTTTAATTTTTGGACATTATTATTTATTTCCAATTTTAGTTATGATTCCATATATTTTTAAAAGTATTTCATTGTCATTTAGCTTATTTATATATCAATTTTTTTAAAAAAAATAACTTCTTTCCCAATTATACATGTTCAAATAAATTAAATTGGTGAAAAATTTTGATATGCAAATACTTTTACTATATAAAATGAAATCATGAGTAAAAAGAATATATATAAATAGAGATATATGTGTAAAATTATTAGCTTTCAGACATTTCAATTCAGATGTTAAAATAAAAAAACAAACGTATCATTCAGAATTTTATTTTAGACTTATTCAGATTTTAGTTTAATTCAGACCTATTAAGATTTCAGACAAAAAAAAATTGTCCCCTTAGATTAAGTTTTAAGTCAAAAAACTAAACATTATAAAAAATCTAAAGTCTGATAATAAGTTAAATTCAGATTTCTGACAAAATAATAATAATAATAAAACCCCTTAGTTTATGTTACAAACTCATTTACCATCCATATTTATATGATTTTTGTACTTCTCAATGCATTAGTATTTGTTCGCCTCATAATTTTTTCATTCTCTATTTTCTAAAAACGTAAAACCTTGTTTTTTCTTATTATAACTAATTAAAGATACAAAATTAAATAGTTCAAGCATCTGTTTATTGCCACTAAGCTATATCGAAAATCATAAATATAAACCATATAACTATCAAATTAAACTTGGCCTTTATTTTGTTTCCTTCCACTTCTGCCTTTAAATAATACAATTAATAACGCCTACACTATCAATATCATGGTCCCATAACAGCAGGACTCAAATACTTTCAAGGAAAT
>SNVD02002783.1:0-10149 GCA_013180625.2 Boswellia sacra | reverse complement strand
ATGTTAGATTCAGGAGCATCAATTAATGTCATGCCCTATTCTATTTATGCTTCCTTGAACCTTGGACCCCTTGCGGAAACTGGTATTGTAAATCAACTTGCTGATCGTTCTAATGCATATCCCAAGGGAGTTGTGGAAGATGTGCTTGTGCAGGTGAATCAATTGGTTTTTCAGCAGACTTCTATGTTCTGGAAATGGAGGATGAGACATCTCCCAATCCAACACCGATTCTTTTGGGGAGGCCATTCTTGAAAACTGCCAGAACGAAGATTGATGTTCATGATGGCACTTCACCAGGAGTTTGATGGCGATGTGATGTGATTTCGTTCAATATTTGACGGGCAATGAGGTACCCTAGTGACTTGCATTCTGTTTTTTTGCAGTGGATGTTATCGATTCTTTGGCACAACAACTTTTTGAGTTAACTCGCAAGGATGCATTGGAAGTAGCCATTAGTGAGCACATTGGGGTAGAAATTTCCAGAGAATCGAGGAAGTTGATACAAGTGTCTAAAGAAGTGGAGGAAGCTGTGGCAAGCTTGGATGAGACTATAGCTATCACCACAAACAAGTATGATGTTTCGTACATTGAATTGCCTTTATCTAATGAGAAACTTCTACCTTCTGTGATGAAAGCACCTGCCTTGGAGCTTAAGCCTCTTCTAGATCATTTGAAGCATGTATTCCTAGGTGAGAAAGATACTTTGCCAGTCATAATAGCAAAGGGTCTTGCACCATTACAAGAAGAGAAACTCATCCGAGTGCTCCGAGATCACAAAACGGCTATTGGGGGGACAGTCGCTGACATCAAAGGTATTAGTCCAGCCGTATGCATGCACCGCATCTTGTTAGAAGAGGGATCCAAGCCCACTAGAGAAGCACAGCGGAGGTTGAATCCTCCCATGATGGAAGTTGTCAAGAAAGAAATCCTGAAATTGTTAGATGCGGGTGTGATTTATCCAATTTCGGACAGCAAGTGGGTGAGTCCAGTCCAAGTTGTTCCGAAGAAATCTGGTGTTACGGTGGTTAAGAATGATAATAATGAGCTAGTCCCCACTCGTATCCAAACCGGCTGGCGAGTTTGTATTGATTATCGGAAGCTCAATTCAGCAACTCGCAAGGATCACTTTCCTTTGCCATTCATTGATCAAATGCTGGAGAGATTAGCAGCTCATTCTCATTATTATTTTCTTGATGGCTATTCAGGATATAATCAGATTGTCATTGCCCTTGAGGATCAAGAGAAAACTACATTCACATGCCCATTCGGTACATTTGCCTATCGACGCATGCCATTCGGTCTTTGCAATGCCCCCGCCACTTTCCAAAGGTGTATGGTAAGTATTTTCTCTGATTATGTTGAGAACATTATTTAGGTATTTATGGATGACTTTAGTGTTTTTGGTGATTCTTTTGATAAATGCCTTGACAACCTTACCCTTATACTTCAAAGATGTATATAAACTAACCTTGTTCTGAATTGGGAGAAATGTCATTTATGGTAGATCAGGGTATAGTTTTGGGACATGTTATTTCTGCTAAGGGTATAGAGGTTGATAAATCCAAGATAAATCTTATATGTTCATTACCACCTCCCACAAGTGTGCGGGATATTCGTTCGTTTCTTGGTCATGCAGGTTTTTATCGTAGATTCATCAAAGATTTCTCGAAGATAGCATTGCCCATATGCAGATTATTACAGAATGATGTGGCCTTTGAATTTGATGAGAAATGCAAAGAGGCATTTGAGAAACTGAAGGAACTCTTGACTTCGGCTCCAATAATCCAATCTCTAAATTGGGATCATCCATTCGAGATCATGTGCGATGCAAGTGACTACGCTGTGGGTGCCGTTTGGGTCAACGAATTGGTAAAATTCCACATGCCATTTACTACGCATCTCGGACTTTAAATGATGCTCAACTTAATTATTCTACCACTGAGAAAGAGCTGCTAGCGGTTATTTTTTCTTTAGAAAAGTTTCGATCTTATTTGATTGGTACTAAAGTAACCGTTTATTCTGATCATGCAGCTTTGAGGTACTTGCTCACAAAGAAAGATGCAAAACCAAGGCCTTATCAGGTGGATACTCCTTTTACAGGAATTTGACTTGGAGATCAAAGATAAGAAGGGAAGTGAAAACTTAGTTGCAGACCATCTCAGTCGCATTATCCATGACGAGGATGTAATGCCATTACAAGAAAGTTTCCGGTTGAAACAATGTTGTCTCTACATGTAGCGCCCCTTGGTATGCAGATATTGTAATTACTTAGTTACCAAGAAGCTACCACATGACTTGACTCGAGCTCAAAGAGACAAGATAAAAAACATTGCCAAATATTACATATGGGATGATCCATACTTATGGAAGCATTGTTCTGATCAAGTGATAAGAAGGTGTGTTTCTGAATCTGAATTTAATTCAATTTTGACCTTATGTCATTCTTATGCATGTGGCGGTCACTTCGGACCAAAAAGAATAGCCCTGAAAGTTCTTGATTGTGGATTCTACTGGCCATCATTATTCAAAGATGCATATCTATTTTGCAAAGCTTGTGACCGTTGTCAAAGGACAGGTAATTTAAGTGCGAAAAATCAAATGCCACAAACCCCTATACTTGTTGTTGAGATTTTTGAGGTGTGGGGTATTGATTTCATGGGTCCTTTTCCTTCATCTTTTGGTATGTTTACATTATACTTGCTGGTGTATTATGTTTCTAAATGGAGGAAGCAACAGTACGAGAAACTATGATTCTAAAGTGTTGTAGCATTTTCGTGAAATCTAACATTTTTGCGAGAAGATTGGGAACACAAGAAGCCATGACAAAGCGGATAGAGGGACACTTCTGCAACAGATCATTTTGAAGCCTGCTAAGAAACTTACAACAGTAACCCCTCACCACACCACCCCTTGCTACTGCATATCATCCACAAACTAGTAGTCAGGTTGAAGTTTCAAATCGAGAAGTCAAGTCCATTCTCGAGAAGACAGTGAATCCGAACCGAAAAGATTGGAGCCTACGATTGAATGATGCAATTTGGGCATACAGGACTGCTTACAAGACACCTATTGGTATGTCTCCGTACAGGTTAGTCTATGGTAAGCCATGTCACCTTCCGGTAGAGCTCGAACACAAAGCATGGTGGGCAGTAAAGCTTTGTAACATGGAGAGGATGCTGCTGGAGAACAAAGGAAGCTTCAACTGCAAGAATTGGAAGAACTTAGAAATGATGCCTATGAGAATTCCAGAATTTCCAAGGAGAAAACTAAGGCATTTCATGATAAAATGATCTCCAGGAAGAATTTTGAAGTGGGACAGAAAGTTCTTTTATTTCATTCCTGCCTCAAGTTATTTTCAGGTAAATTACGATCTCGATGGGTTGGACCTTTCGTTATTACTAATGTTTTTCCTCATGGTGCAGTGGAAATCAAGAGCTTACAAACGGATAAAGTATTCAAGGTGAATGGGCACAGGTTGAATGGGCACAGGTTGAAGCCTTACTATGAGAATTCAGTGATGCAGGACATCGAGGAGGTACCTCTCTACGAGCCAGCTTATCTTGATGGGTGATGGCAAGTAACGTCAGGCTGAGGACGTTAAACCAAGAGCTTATTGGGAGGCAACCCAATGTTTTTGAAACATAAATAAAAAGAGACAAAGAAAAGAAGGTAGTAATGATCAATTTTTGTGTTTCGAGGAGATTCCTCTCATGGGATATTATAATTGATCAGGTTTTATCTCTCTTTGCCATTTGTCTTATTTGCTTTGTTGTTTGTTTTTGACTTTCATTTGCTCTTGTGTTTTATTTCTTTTATGTGTCTCTATTTTCTTTTCTTTTCTTGTGTTTAATTTGATTATTCCGTGCTTCGAGTTCAGTTGTGCAACAGCTTGAGGAAACATTCAAACGGGAGTTGAATCCATTGTTCGAAGGTTTGAAACGTGCATATCTGGGAGAAGAACAAACTCAATCGCATTATCGGTAATATCCCTCCTTTTCTTCTCTTCAATGGATGCTGATATCTTTCTATCGAACCTTCGTAAATATTTCCCTTCACTTCATCAAAATGCTGTGTTTAAAATTTATAAAGTACGGATGACTAGACTTTGGGCATTGATGCTCCTAAATGTGCCGGCTGATATCCGATGGCTTATCGAAGCCAAGGTGAGATTGTCCGGTGAGCCGGACATTAATCTCGCAAAATACATGCCTGATCTAGGAAAGAGCTACTACGCCAAGAGGCGAAGAAGGAAGATGTTACAAGTATGCTATAAATGTGCTAGATGGAATTGTAACCAGACTTGTCGTTCATTAGGTTTTGCGTCCAGGAATAGAGAAGATAAACTTTCATTTATTAAGAATGGTTTGCGTAATGAGTCGCTGGATAATGTTTTGTTAACTCTCGAGTCACATTCTTGTGGGACTTGTTCAGCGTGAATTGCTTAATCTATGGACACAATTTCGTGATGAATTGCAGTGTTATAGTCTAGGGAATTGACTAAAAACGACCCTGTTTGCCAGTTTATAAGAAAACTGGATGGGAAGCAAATCCCCGACTCATAGAAGGCGTTTCAGCCGTTACTGGACGTAAAACCAGAGGAAGATGTGAGCCACCATCACAACTACTTGTATATTTGAATGTGTGTTGTTGTTGTCGAATTTTATTTCTTTCTTGTTTCGTTTGATCTGATTATCAATGTTGTTTTTGTGTTGTTGTTGTTTGTTGATTTTGTTTGTTTTCATTTCAAGTTTTCTTTTTGACAAACCATATGACTACCCTATGGCATAAGTACACGTGGGAGACAAGTGTGGAGGTTTTGTCAACCTCCACCGAAAGTGTATCTCCATTTTCCATGCTTCACGTGGGAGACAAGTGTGTAGTTTTTGTCAAACCTCGCCGAAAGCATATCTCATTTTTTCAAATCTTGGGGCGATAAATCTGCATCGAGCAACCCCCACCGAAAGTATGTCCACATGTGTCAAAATTTGAGAGTTTTACGTGTGTATATATACATTCTGCATATTTTCATATGTCATTCCATAACCTGTCTTGCAATTGAAAAGTATAATATCTAAGTGTCTTACACAAGATTAGAGCACTTGTAGAAATGGAGAAAACACCAATTCAGCAATTCTGCAATATATGCGTATTTTGCGGATCGCAATTTGGTAAAGATGGAAAGTTTACCAAAGCAGCTCTTGATCTTGGTAGGACATTAGCTGCGAGGGGTATTCATTTGATTTATGGAGGGGTTAGTCTTGGGTTAATGGGATGTGTGTCGACAGCTGCATCCCTAGGAGGGAGCAAAGTTCTCGGCATTATCCCTAAACCATTAGCTGTACGAGATATCGTAGGCAACACAATCGGGGAAGAGTTACAGGTCTTTAGTATGCATGAGCGTATTGCACATATGGTTGTTAAGTCCGATGCATTTATAGCTTTGCCGGGTGGTTATGGTACATTAGAGGAAATATTTCAAATCACCTCTTGGGCACAGCTAAACATCCATCGGAAACCCATTGGTTTGTTAAATGTTAATATTTTTTTTGATGGTTTGTTGTCCTTTCTTGATCAAGCTGTAGAAAAAAATTTCATCTCACCGTCAGCAAGGAAAATTCTGGTTACAGCTTCAACTGCAGGAGAGTTAATTGACAAACTACAAGAATTCGTCTATTCCCCTGATCCCACAATGGCTCGGATAAATTGGTTTGGAGAAGGCAACAAAAGGCGTCAACTGGATTTAACCCTCCATCTTTAATCTATATTTGCTGGTTTGCTTCGTTTTTGTTTGCTTTCTTTTTAGTGTGTTTATTTGAGATTTTTCATGTCGTTTCTTTTGAGCTTTTTCAGGTTATTTCTTTCGTCCCAGGTAATATTTTCTAATCCGGTTTTTAGAGTGGTGGCTTAAAAAGTTCAAGTTCTCTTGAAACGCATTCTGGATCTCTTCAAACCATAATGGCTGAATAAGGAGGCTAACTTCTAAACTTTTTAGACCCATTCTAACTAACTTGTTTTTGTTTGCTGACTTGTTGAACTTTGTTATTTATGAGATGAAGTTTAGTTTTTGCGCGACTTTAGAAAGTGTTTATGTGTTTTTGTCTTTATCAGTTTCGATTCGAAAAAAAAAAACATTGTGGAAAAACTTGAGAATGGCAAAATATAGGGTTTCCTAACTCTTGAAACGCATTCTCTCTAAATAAATCTGTAGTTTGTTTATTTCATGTTGTTTGAAGTGTCTTGTTTCTTGTTTTGTTCTTTCATAATAAAGGTATATAGGCTGGAAACCTAAAGTCTGCGGGCTACTGGTCCTAAGGATTGTTGAAAGATTACATATTACGACTAGGTTGTGTAACAACGCCACGGATATCGCTTTCTACATTTGTGGGTCGATGATATAGAAATGATTGACATAAGAATAACTCTTGGAAAATGATAAATGAGCATGGATCTGTGTGCTTGAAATGTTTATTGGTTTTCACTTTGACTTGATCCTGGACGCCAACCATGAGCACTGAGCTATTATCACTGAGTTAATTGTTTACTTAGAGAAAGTTTATGTAATTTAAAGGTTTCTTCAGATTTCAATGAATTCTAGAACTTGTTTGATAGTCACTCGAGGCGAAATCCTAGACTGTGCAACATTGGGGAAATGATTTAGGCCATCTTTGGACCGTTTGAGCCTTTATAGCCAACCTTGACTGAAATTGATCCCTAGTTACCCCTTTGAGCCTCTGTAAGCCTTTTTCTTTGTTAACTCACTAAAAGATTTCCTAACCTCAAATGGATTTGTTCCAAATAGTTTATCCCTTACCTATGAGCATGTAGATCATTCACAATTAAATTTTGAGCTATGTTCTGGTTTTGGGAAGTTAGAGGAGGTTGGGATGTGTCATGAGCAATACAAGTAAGTTCTATTATGTTTGTAAAAAAAAAGAAAAACAGAAAAAAAAAAGACCAATCTGTACTTATCGTCCACGTACTTACACATTGAGGACAATGTGTTGTTTAAGTGTGGGGGAGGGGAAGTGTAATATAAGAAAAAAAAGAAAAAAAAAAGAGAGAACAAAAGAAAAAGAATAAGAGATCTATACCCTTAAGTGTTCTTAAAAAGAATGAAACAACAAAGTGTGGGGGTGTAGTTTTCTTTTGTTTTCTGAAAAAAAAAAATGATTGAGTGTTCTAAATAAGTTTGGGGGTGTAACCTGGTGAATTGAAATGAAGTTGTGTTATAGGGTTGAGCTCTACATAGTCTGAATGATTTATGTGTTTGTGGGTGATTTGAGCCAAATTATTATCCTTTATCATACCTTCACCCAAGCCAAACGTTACAAGCGTAATAAAGTCCTACTTGATCCTTGGTGTTGTGCATGTCTACATTAGTGGAGAGTGACTTGACAAGCAGGCCTATGGAGTTCATTTATACACACATCTTCAATATTAAATATGATTCATTTGTATGCATAAACTCATCTGGGTTACAAGTGATTAGGTGAGAATGGCTCTACACACACACACTTGAGGAATTGAAGTGAAGCGAAACTAATCTTTGAGATGAAATTCTTGATCAAGTGAATTATTTTGAAGTTTTCCTTGGGTTATAATTAAGTACAATCTTTGAGGCCTATTTGCAAGATGAAGCATTCATGTGTTTTAATTTTTTGTTGATTCTGTTTTGGTTTAGTTTTATTCATATTGTCGTAGTTGCTCGAGGACTAGCAAAGTCTAAGTGTGGGGGAATTTGATAAGTGTCTATATATATATCAATTTCATATCAATTCGTCCATGTTTCTTTGCTATATTCCTTGGTATTTTTATGTTTTTGTGTGGTTTTTGATGTCTGTAGGAGTTTGGAGGAACTTACACAAAATTGGAGTAAAACCCTTCATTTTCACCTCTGCTAGTCAACCAATTTCTTGGAGTTGATTGTATCGATATACAATTAACCGGATAACATGCTATATACCATTGAAAAGCTCTCGAAGTCTATTTTCTGTAGAAATTTACGGTTCACGAATTTATGTAGTGTACCGAAAGTTGTGATAAAAATGGTATGAGAAGTGTATATTCGTAATTCCATATATCACTGTAGCATGTTATTAAATACGGGGCACTGTAGCAAGTTACTGTAGCAGAGTATTTAAACACATTTTAGGGTTTTATTTTCATAACTTGAAGAGGGGAAAACGTGGGAGGAGGCTGCATTTCTGGATTTCTCTCATCCCTTGGAGTTCTTCAAGTAGAAAGAAGATTTTGAAAGAGGAGGAACTACAATTCCAAGAAGATTCATCTACAAAGAAGATTTTCAAAGAATTTGCTAAGTTCTTTCTTTCCTTTTCATTCTGGAATTTCTCTGTATTGTATTTGTTATTCTGATTGAATATGTGTAACTAAATCTGAATTGGTTGAGGGTGATTTCAAAGCCGTTGATATGGATTTTGTGAGTTGATTGTGTAAGAAATTGTTATCCAATTCTCTAATTGAAGTTGCTTGTATTTTCCCATATCTAATGCTTATGATTGCTTACTGATTGTATTTGGAATGCCCAACTGAATATAATCTGTTGTTGTCTATTGCTAGATTAGAAATCTTGATCCGTAATTGTCATGAATTTCCAATCATTAGCAGCAAAATTGTGATCAGAGATTGCAATTGGAAAATACAACCTAGGTTAAATAATCCGAACTTGTGTGATTATTGCTTAGATCAACCTATCTTTCTCATCGTAATGCTTCTATTGAATTAAACTTAGAGAGCTTGTTCTAGGTTGTTTAACGGATAGAGATTAAATAAAGAGCTTGTTTTACTTAACAACAAAGTAAGGAAAGATTGGGATAACAGAGCTTGTTGTTATCTACGGTTGATAACTTCAATGCTGTAATTGGATTACAATTCTATGTTAATTCACAAATTCATATCTTGTGGCAGAGAAAGAACCTTTAACCAAGTGTCTCTCATTGATCTTTCATTCAAATTAACTTCTGTTTTGTTATTCTTAATTTGCATTCTTATTTCATTTAGTTAATCATTCAACAAAACCCCCCCTGTTTAGTTTATCGTTGCTGGAAAATAACGAATTCAATTAGAATCAATCCTCGTGGGAACGATATCTACTTATCACTTTATTACTTGTGCGACTAGTATACTTGCTAGTTTCGAACGCATCAAGCATGTAGATCATTCACAATTAAATTTTGAGCTATGTTCTAGTTTTGGGAAGCTAGAGGAGGTTGGGATGTGTCATGAGCAATGCAAGTGAGTTCTATTGTGTTTGTAAAAAAAAAAAAAAAGAAACAAAAGCCAATCTGTACTTATCGTCCACGTACTTACACATTGAGGACAATGTGTTGTTTAAGTGTGGGGGAGGGGCAGTGTAATAAAAAAAAGAACAAAAAAAAGAAAAAAAAGAACAAAAGAAGAAGAATAAGAGATCTATACCCTTAAGTGTTCTTAAAAAGAATGAAACAACAAAGTGTCGGGGTGTAGTTTTCTTTTGTTTTCGGCAAAAAAAAAAAAAGAGATTGAGTGTTCTAAATAAGTTTGGGGGAGTAACCTGGTGAATTGAAATGAAGTTGTGTTATAGGGTTGAGCTCTAAATAGTCTTGAATGATTTATGTGTTTGTGGGTGATTTGAGCCAAATTATTATCCTTTATCATACCTTCACCCAAGCCAAACGTTACAAGTTTAATAAAGCCCTACTTGATCCTTAGTTTTGTGCTTGTCTACATTAGTGAGAGTGACTTGAAAAGCAAGCCTATGGAGCTGTCTCTTATACACACTCGTCACTTAAATATATGATCATTTTTATGCATAAACTCATCCGGGTTACAAGTGATCAGGTGAGAAGGGCTCACACACACACACTGGAGAAATGAAGGAACCAAAAATATCTTTCGAATATAAAATTCTTGATCAAGGGCATTATTTTGAAGTTTTCCTTGGGGTATAATTAAGTACAATCTTTGAGGCCTATTTGCAAGTTGAAGCATTTGTGTGTTTTAATTTTTCTTTGATTCTGTTTTGGTTTAGTTTTGTTTCGTATCATTTTAGTTGCTCGAGGACTAGCAAAGTCTAAGTGTGGGGGGAATTTGATAGGTGTCTATTTATGTATTACTTTTATATCAATTCGTCCATGTTTCTTTGCTATATTC
>SNVD02002779.1:0-10103 GCA_013180625.2 Boswellia sacra | reverse complement strand
ACGGTTGATAATTTCAATGGTGTAATTGAATGACAATTCTACAATTAATTTGCAAATCCATATCTTGTGGTAGAGAAGGATCCCCTAACCAGGTTTCTCTCATTGATTTTTCAATCTGTTTAAATTTGCATTGTGTTATTCTTTACTTGCATTAATATTTTATCTAG
The DNA here is from genome assembly GCA_013180625.2 of Boswellia sacra. NCBI lineage: Eukaryota > Viridiplantae > Streptophyta > Magnoliopsida > Sapindales > Burseraceae > Boswellia > Boswellia sacra. Next base: position 9,936 of record SNVD02002779.1, on the reverse strand, counting down.
TTAATCAATCAACAAACCCCCCCTCATTTAGTTTATTATTGCTTTCGAATAACAAATTCAATTAGAATCAATCCTCGTGGGAACGATATCTTATTTATCACTTTATTACTTGTGCGACTAGTATACTTACTAGTTTCGAACGCATCACAATGCTGGATGGGAAGATCAACATAATTTTAATTACTGGAATCATCAACCAATTATCCCAAATGCCATACCAAATCGGCCACAAGGTTTTAATCAACCTAGAGTGCAGCAACCATTTCAAATGCAACCACCACCAATGCCACAACCAGCACCACAACCAGCTCCAGAAAACTCAGGTATGTCACTTCATGATATTGTTAATGAACTTGCCACTAACACAATGCAATTCCAGCAGGAAACTGGGGCAAGTATCCAAAACCTGGTAAATCAAATGGAACAATTGGCTACTAGCATGAGCAAATTCGAGGGCCAAGGCTCAGAAGAATAATCTTGTCAAACGGTGATCAATCCAAAAGAGAATTCTTGTGCAATAACTTTGCAAAATGAAGAGCAATTAAATGTCCTACCAAAGAAATCACAAACTAATGAAGGAGATGACACCACTTCCACCATGAACAAAACACTGACTTCTCAGGTAAATCCTATAACTCCAATTCCTTCATATGTTTCTTCTCCACTTTTTCCTAGTAGATTTGTAAAATCGAAGGAGGAACAAGAACAAGAAATCCTGGAAACTTCTCACAAAATCGAGGTAAATATACCACTTCTGGATGCTATCGAGCAAGCACCTCATTATACAAAATGTCTCAAGGAGTTATGCACCAGAAAAGGAAAGTTAAAAAGAAATGAGAAAGTAAGTGTGGGGGAAGATGTTTCAGCTATATTGCAAAGGAAAATTCCTCCAAAGTGCAAAGATCCAGGTACGTTCACCATGCCATGCACCATTGGTAAAACCAAGTTTGAAAGAGTTATGTTAGATTTAGAAGCATATATTAACATCATGCCATATTCTATTTATGCTTCTTTAAATCTTGGACCTCCATTGCGAAAACGTGATATTACCATTCAACTTGTGATCATTTAATGCATATCCCAAAAGAGTTGTGGAGGATGTGCTTGTGCAGGTGAAATCAATTGGTTTTCAGCAGACTTCTATGTCCTTAAAATAGAGGATGAGACATCTCCTAATCAAACACCGATTCTTTTAGGGAGGCCATTCTCGAAAACTGCTAGAATCAAGATTGATGTTCATGATGGCACTCTGACCATAGAGTTTGATGGAAGGTGATATGTTTTAATATTTTTGAGGAAATGAGGTACTCTAATGACTTACATTCTGTTTTTGCAGTTGACGGTATTGATTATTTGCCACAACAATGTGTTGAGTTAACTCGCAAGAATGGAGTGGATGTTGCTATTAGTGAGCACCTAGGGACAGAAAAAAATTCCAAAGAACAAGAAGGTGATACAACAAGTGTCAAAGAAATGGAGGAACTTATGAATGCTTAGATGAGACTATAGCTATAACCACAAACAGGTATGATGTTTCGTACATTGAATTGCCTTTATCTAATGAGAAACTTCTTCCTTCTGTGATGAAAGCCAATACTTGGAGCTTAAGCTACTTCCAGATTATTTGAGGCATGTGTTTTTGGGTGACAAAGATCCTTTGCTAGTTACAATAGAAATGGGTCTTGCACCACTACAAGAAGAGAAACGCGTTCGAGTACTTAGAGTTCACAAAACAGCTATTAAGTGGACGATGCTAACATCCAAGGCCCAGCATATGCTTGCACCATTTCTCTGTTCGAAGAAGGATCCAGCCCACTAGAGAAGCACAACAGAAATTGGATCCTCCATGATGGAACCAACGTCGGGCTGAGGACGTTAAACCAAGCGCTTATTGGGAGGCAAACCAATGTTTTTTAAAAATAAAAAAAAAAAGAAGAAAAGAAAAATAAAATGAGGTAATAATGATCGATTTTTTTGTCTCGAGGAGGTTTCTTTCATAGGCCATCAAATTGATCAGGTTTTATCTCTCTTTGCCATCTGTCTTATTTGTTTTTATATTTTTTACTTGTTTTTTACTTTTGTTTGCTATTGTGTTGTTATCTCTTTTATGTGTTTTTAGTTTCGTTTCTGCTCTTTTCTTTTCCTTTCTTTTGTTCAATTTGATTACTCTGTGCTTCGAGTTCAGTTGTGCAACAGCTTGAGGAAACATTCAAACGGGAGTTGAAGCCATTGTTTGAAGGTTTGAAACGTGCATATCTGGGAGCAGAACAAACTCAATCGCATTATCGGTAATATCTCTCCTTTTCTTCTCTTCAATGGATGCTGATATCTTTCTATCGAACCTTCGTAAATATTTCCCTTAACTTCCTCAAAATGCTGTGTTTAAAATTTATAAAGTACGGATGACTAGACTTTGGGCATTGATGCTTCTAAATGTGCCTGTGGATATCCGATGGCTTATCGAAGCCAAGGTGAGATTGTCCGGTGAGCCGGACATTAATCTCGCAAAATACATACCTGGTCTAGGAAAGAGCTACTACGCAAAGAGGCGAAGAGCGAAAAGGTTACAAGTATGTTATAAATGTGCTAGATGGAATTGTAAACAGACTTGTCGTTCATTAGGTTTTGTGTCCAGGAATAGAGAAGATAAACTTTCATTTATTAAGAATGGTTTGAGTAATGAGTCGCTGGATAATGTTTTGTTAACTCTCGAGTCACATTCTTGTGTACTTGTTCAGCGTGAATTGCTTAATCTATGGACACAATTTCGTGATGAATTACAGTGTTATAGTCTAGGGAATCTGACTAAAAAAGACCCTGTTTGCCAGTTTATAAGAAAACTGGATGGGAAGCAAATCCCCGACTCATAGAAGGCGTTTCAACCGTTACTGGACGGAAAACCAGAGGAAGATGTGAGCCACAATCACAACTACTTGTATATTGAATGTGTGTTGTTGTTGTAGAATTTTTTTTTCTTGTTTCGTTTGATCTGATTATCAATGTTGTTTTTGTGTTGTTGTTGTTTGTTGATTTTGTTTGTTTTAATTTCAAGTTTTCTTTTGGACAAACCATATGACTACCCTATGCCATAAGTACACGTGGGAGACAAGTGTGGAGGTTTTGTCAACCTCCATCGAAAGTGTATCTCCATTTTCCATGCTTCACGTGGGAGACAAGTGTGTAGGTTTTGTCAAACCTCGCCGAAAGCATATCTCATTTTTTCAAATCTTGGGGCGATAAATCTGCATCGAGCAAACCCCCACCGAAAGTATGTCCCCATGTGTCAAAATTTGAGAGTTTTATGGGTGTATATATACATTCTGCATATTTTCATATGTCATTCCATAACCTGTCTTGCAATTGAAAAGCATAATATCTAACGTGTCTTACACAAGATTAGAGCAATTGTAGAAATGGAGAAAACACCAATTCGGCGATTCCGCAATATATGCGTATTTTGCGGATCGCAATTTGGTTAAGATGGAGAGTTTACCACAGCAGCTCTTGATCTTGGTAGGACATTGGCTGCGAGGGGTATTAATTTGATTTATGGAGGGGGTAGTCTTGGGTTAATGGGGTGTGTGTCAACAGCTGCATCCCTAGGAGGGAGCAAAGTTCTCGGCATTATCCCTAAACCAGTAGCTGTACGAGATATCGTAGGCAACACAATCGGGGAAGAGTTACAGGTCTCTAGTATGCATGAGCGTATTGCACATATGGTTGTTAAGTCCGATGCATTTATAGCTTTGCCGGGTGGTTATGGTACATTAGAGGAGATATTTCAAATCACCTCGTGGGCACAGCTAAACATCCATCGGAAACCCATTGGTTTGTTAAATGTTAATAATTTTTTGATGGTTTGTTGTCCTTTCTTGATCAAGCTGTAGAAAAAAATTTCATCTCACTGTCAGCAAGGCAAATGCTGGTTACAGCTTCAACTGCAGGAGAGTTATTGACAAACTACAAGAATTCGTCTATTCGCCTGATCCAACAATAGCTCGGATAGATTGGTTTGGAGAAGGCAATAAGAGGCATAAACTGGATTTAACACTCCATCTGTAATCTCTATTTGCTGGTTTGCTTCGTTTTTGTTTGCTTTCTTTTTAGTGTGTTTATTTGAGATTTTTCATGTCGTTTTTTTTGAGCTTTTTCAGGTTATTTCTTTCGTCCCAGGTAATATTTTCTAATCTCGGTTTTTAGAGTGGTGGCTTAAAAAGTTCAAGTTCTCTTGAAACGTATTATGGATCTCTTCAATCCATAATGGCTGAATAAGGAGGCTAACTTCTAAACTTTTTAGACCCATTCTAACTGACTTGTTTGTGTTGCTGATTTGTTGGACTTTATTATTTTCTGAGTAAGTTTAGTTTTATGTAATTTCGAGTTGTTGTGTGTTTTTGTTTTTATCAGTTTCGATTCGAAAAAAAAAACATTGTGGAAAAACCTGAGAATGGCAGAATATGGGGTTTTCTTAACTCTTGAACGCATTCTCTCTCAGTAAATCTGTAGTTTGTTTATTTCATGTTGTTTGAAGTATCTTGTTTCTTGTTTTGTTCTTTCATAATAAAGGTATATAGGCTGGAAACCTTAAGTCTGCGGGCTACTGGTCCTAAGGATTGTTGAAATATACAATCTTGACTCAGGTGTAACAACGCCACGTACCTCTTTTCTTGCATTTTGTGGGTCGATGATAAGATAATGATTGAATTTAGAATAACTCTTGGAAAATGATAAATTATGCATGGATCTGTGTGCTTGAAATGTTTATTGGTTTTCGCTTTGCATTTGATTCCTTGCGCAACATTGAGCACTGAGCTATTATCACTGAGTTATTTGTTCACTTAGAGAAAGTTATGTAATTTAAATGCTTCTTCAGATTTCAATGAATTCTAGAACTTGTTTGATGGTCACTCGAGGCGAAATCCTAGACTGTGCAACATTGGGGAAATGATTTAGGCCATCTTTGGACCGTTTGAGCCTTAATAGCCAACCTTGACTGAAATTGATCCCTAGTTACCCCTTTGAGACTTTGTAAGCCTTTTTCTTTGTTAACTCACTAAAAGATTTCCTAACCTCAAATGAATTTGTCCCAAACAGTTTATCCCTTACCTATGAGCATGTAGATCATTCACAATTAAATTCTAAGCTATGTTCTGGTTTGGGAAGTTAGATGAGGTTGGGATGTGTCATGAGCAATGCAAGTGAGTTCTATTATGTTTGTTAAAAAAAAAAAGAAAAAAAAGAAAAAAATAGCCAATCTGTACTTATCGTCCACGTAGTTACACATTGAGGACAATGTGTTGTTTAAGTGTGGGGGAGGGGAAGTGTAATAAAAAAAAAAGAAAAAAAAGAAAAAAAGAACAAAAGAAGAAGAATAAGAGATCTATACCTTAAGTCTTCTTAAAAAGAATGAAACAACAAAGTGTGGGGGTGTAGTTTTCTTTTGTTTTCTACGAAAAAAAAAAGATTGAGTGTTCTAAATAAGTTTGGGGGAGTAACCTGGTGAATTAAAATAAGTTGTGTTATAAGGGTTGAGCTCCACATAATCTTGAATGATTTATGTGTTTGTGGGTGATTTGAGCCAAATTATTATCCTTTATCATACCTTCACCCAAGACAAACGTTAAAAGCTTAATAAAGTCCTACTTGATCCTTGGTGTTGTGCATGTCTACATTAGTGGAGAGTGATTTGAAAAGCAGGCCTATGGAGTTCATTTATACACACATCTTCACTATTAAATATGATTCATTTTTATGCATAAACTCATCCGAGTTACAAGTGATTAGGTGAGAATGGCTCTACACACACACACATTGGAGGAATTGAAGTAGAGTGAAACTAATCTTTGTAATGAGATTCTTGATCAAGTGCATTATTTTGAAGTTTTACTTGGGTTATAATTAAGTACAATCTTTGAGGCCTATTTGCAAGTTAAAACATGTGTGTTTTAATTTTATCTTTGAATCTGTTTCGATTTAGTTTTGTTTCATATTGTCGTATTTGCTCGAGGACTAGCAAAGTCTAAATGTGGGGGAATTTGATAAGTATCTATTTATGTATCATTTTCATATCAATTCGTCCATGTTTCTTTGCTATATTCCTTGGTATTTTTATGTTTTTGTGTGGTTTTGATGTTTGTAGGAGTTTTGGAGCAACTTGCACAAAAATGGAGTAAAAACCCTTCATTTTCACCTCTGCTAGTCAGTGATCTTCTCGGATTTAATTGTATTGATATACAATAAACCCGATGACATGTTATATACCGTTAGAAAGCTCTCGAAGTCTATTTTCTGGAGAAATTTACGGTTTATAAATCCATTCAGTGTACCAAAAGTTGTAATCAATACAGTGTGAGAAGTGTAGAAATGTAATTCCACAAATCACTGTAGCATGTATAATACGGGGCACTGTAGCAAGTCACTGTAGCAGAGTATTTAAACACATTTTAGGGTTTTATTTTCATAACGGGAAGAGGGGAGAACGTGGTGGAGGCTGCAGCTCTGGAATTCTTTCATCTCTTGGAGTTCTTGAAGGAGAAAGGAAGCTTGGAAAGAGGAAGAACTACAATACAAAAAGAATTACATCAAATTTGCTAAGTTTTTCCCTTCCCTTTCATTTTCTGGAATGTCTCCATGTTGTATTGTATTTACCACGTTCTTAAACATGTGTAATTGAATCTGAATTGGTTGAGGGTGATTTCAAAGCCCCTGATATAGTTTTTGTAAGTTGATTGTGTAAGGAATTGTTATCCAATTCTCTAATTGAAGTTGCTTGTATTCTCCCATATTTAATGCTTATGATTGCCTGCTGATTGTATTTGAGTGGCCAACTGAATATAATCTGGTTGTGATTTATTGCTAGACTAGAAATCTTGATCCATAATTGTCTTGAATTTCTAATCATTAGTAGCAAAATTGTTATCAGAGATTGCAATTGGAGAATACAACCTAAGTTAAATAATCCGAGCTTGTGTGTTTATTGCTTAGATCAACCTTTCTTTCTTATTGTAATGCATCCATTGAATTAAATTTAGAGAGCTTGTTCTAGGTTGTTTAATGGATAGAGATTAAATAAAAAGCCTGTTTTATTTAACAACAAAGTAAGGAAAGATTGGGATAACAGAGCTTGTTGTTATCTACGATTGATAATTTCAATGGTGTAATTGGATGACAATTCTATGATTAATTCGCAAATCCATATCTTGTGGTAGAGAAAGATCCCTTAACCAGCTTTCTCCCATTGATTTTTCATTCAAATTTACTTTCTGTTTTGTTATTCTTTACTTGCATTCTTATTTCATTTAGTAAAGCATTCAACAAAAATCCCCCACCTGTTTAGTTTATTGTTGCTGGAAATAACAAATTCAATTAGAATCAATCCTCGTGGGAACGATATCTTACTTATAACTTTATTACTTGTGCGACTAGTATACTTGCTAGTTTTCGAAGCATCATGTACGATATACAATTAAACGGATACATGATATATCCCATGAAAAGCTGGGATAAGTATCTATTTATGTATCATTTTCATTTATCAATTGTCATGTTTCTTTGCTATATTCCTTGGTTATTTTTATGTTTTTTGTGTGGTTTTGATGTTTGTAGGAGTTTTGGAGCAACTTGCACAAAAATGGAGTAAAAACCTTCATTTACACCTCTGCTAGTCAACCATCTTCTCGGATTTAATTGTATTGATATACAATGAACTCGATGACATATTATATATCGTTGGAAAGCTCTCAAAGTCTATTTTCTGGAGAAATTTACGGTTTATAAATCCATTCAGTGTACCAAAAGTTGTAATCAAAACAGTGTGAGAAGTATAGAAATGTAATTCCACAAATCAATGTAGCATGTATAATACGGGACACTGTAGCAGGTTACTGTAGCAGAGTATTTAAACACATTTTAGGGTTTTATTTTCATAACTTGAAGGGGGGGAAAACGTTGGAGGAGGCTGCATTTCTGGATTTCTCTCATCCCTTGGAGTTCTTGAAGGAGAAAGAATATTTTGAAAGAGGAGGAACTACAATTCCAAGAAGATTCATCTACAAAGAAGATTTTCAAAGAATTTGCTAAGTTCTTTCTTTCCTTTTCAATTCTGGAATTTGTCTGTATTGTATTTGTTATTCTGATTGAATATGTGTAACTAAATCTGAATTGGTTGAGGGTGATTTCAAAGCCCTTGATATGGATTTTGTGAGTTGATTGCGTAAGAAATTGTTATCCAATTCTCTAATTGAAGTTGCTTGTATTTTCCCATATCTAATGCTTATGATTGCTTACTGAATGTATTTGGAATGGCCAACTGAATATAATCTGTTGTTGTCTATTGCTAGATTAGAAATCTTGATCCGTAATTGTCATGAATTTCCAATCATTGGTAGCAAAATTGTGATCAGAGATTGCAATTGGAAAATACAACCTAGGTTAAATAATCCGAACTGTGTGATTATTGCTTAGATCAACCTATCTTTCTCATCGTAATGCCTGTCTCTTATACACATCTAGATGTGTATAAGAGACAGGTTCTAGGTTGTTTAATGGATAGAGATTAAATAAAGAGCTTGTTTTATTAACAACAAAGTAAGGAAAGATTGTGATAACAGAGCTTGTTGTTATCTACGGTTGATAACTTCAATGCTGTAATTGGATTACAATTCTATGTTAATTCATAAATTCATATCTTGTGGCAGAGAAAGAACCCTTAACCAAGTGTCTCTCATTGAATTTTCAATTCATTTAATATTGTGTTGTGTTATTCTTTATTTGCCTTCGTATTCAGTTTAATTAATCATTCAACAAAACCCCCCATATTTAGGTTATTGTTGCTGAAAAATAACAAATTTAATTAGAATCAATCCTCGTGGGAACGATATCTCACTCATCACTTTATTACTTGTGCGACTAGTATACTTGCTAGTTTCGAACGCATCAAGTTTTTGGCGCCGTGGCCGGGGATTGATTTTCTAATCAATTTGTTATTCTGTTTTTACTACTGATTCTTGATTTTTATTTTCTGATTGTTTGTGTTTAGGCTTTTATGCTCGAGGGAGAAGCGGATCACGACTTAAGCGAATCAAGGAGTTTCTCGAATCCTCGAATTTAAGACTAAATCAGTCAATTTCAACTCCACCTCCAGAATTTGACCTTGCACGACATACTTCCCTCCCATCTTCTTGAAGTTCAATCAAATCTGAATCGGAAGCAATGGCGATGGAAAACGATCAGACTCTTAAGGAGTTAGCGGCTCCAATTATTGATCAACAACCGCTATGCATAAGCACCAATTTTGAGATAGATTTTGAACTTAAATCTGGAATGATTCATCTCTTGCCTACATTTCATGGTTTTGCAGGAGCGGATCCGAACAAACACCTCAAAGAATTTCATGTGTATGCTCAAGTATGAAGCCAACCGGCGTTTCTGAAGAGCAAATTAAATTGAGAGCTTTCCCATTCTCATTAGCAGATTCGGCAAAAGATTGGCTATACTACCTACCACCACGTACCATTACCACTTGGAATGAGATGAGTAAACTCTTTTTGGAGAAATACTTTCCAGCCTCGAAAGTTACAAATATCAGAAAAGATATTAGTGGCATTCGACAACACAATGGAGAATCACTTCATGAATATTGGGAGAGATTTAAAAGGTTATGTGCTAGCTGTCCAAAACACCAAATTAGTGATGGACTCCTAATTCAATATTTCTATGAGGGTCTCCTACACATGGAAAGGAGTATCATTGATGCTGCTAGTGGTGGAGCACTAGTTAATAAAACACCGAACGTGGCAAGACGTTTGATTAGTGACATGGCAGCGAACTCCCAACAATTCAGCAGTCAAATTGAGCCACAACTACCAAAAAGAGTAAATGAGGTAAGTACTTCAAACATTGAACAACAACTTTGTGAACTTACCTCTCTTTTAAAAA